>JAGFPH010003053.1:0-18148 GCA_018207615.1 Philaenus spumarius
TCCGAATTATAAGATTAACTCCATCAACAAGCGTTCGACCGAAATTCATTTTTTTAATCCACTCGAAATCAGACCGGCATACTAAAATCTAGGCCATATCAGAAATACAATCATCGATCCTAAGAGAACCAAAATTCAAATCAAAAAATGAAGAACACCATTAGATAGAATGAAAGATTCTTCATCAAAAATGTCTTTGGCAAAATTTTATAGGAAATACCGTTAAGCCATAACAATCCATTGAAAGTCGACGAAACAACGGCTAAAGTAGATAGAGGAAGACGACATGTTTATTAAGCCCCGCCCACAGTCATGTGACCGCTTGCAACGCGGAAAACACCAGTTTAAAAGCCAAATGTATAGTTTTAATTGTAAATAGTAGATGCTAGAAAATAATTTGTACAAGGAGCTATTTTGGTATTTTTATGCAATTTTCTTATTTAATCAATTTCTTTTAATTTTATTATTCAATATTAGTTGTAAAACAAAATTATTTCAAAATTTAATCAAAACAACACCAAATAAATACACTACATTTTAAATTACACTTTTTTGTACAACAATCCACACCCCAGAAGATACGAAATTCACCAGGCCTTATGTACCCATTTCCTGAAGGCCCAAAGCAAGCCACTTTTGATCCCAGGATTTTAATTGTTGAAGAGACGCCTAAGAAGCAAGACCTATGACCAACGCTCTCCAATAAATTGAAGATTATTAGTGTTCAAACTTTGTCTACGTTTAAATAAATAACTTACCTTAACTCAAGTGAAGTGTAATAATAATAAATAATCATTTAAAGTCCCATAACCAGAAGAAGAAGTTATAAACTGGGTGAGATCTATCCATAGGCCTATAAGTACTTACCTGAATTAACTCTATCTATATTTCAAACCATCCATCAGTGAAAACTTTAATATTACATATTTTGGAAAGACTTTGTAAAATACTTTTATAAGAAGAATTTGTTTGGACCATCAGTATAAATTTAACTTCGATATAATTCCCCTTTTTTACACACCTACATACACATACATTATAACACATTGTACTATTTTCCTTCCTCCTTTTCAATTTTTATCTTTATCTAGAATAACTGTTTTTTAATCATTACTTTTGTTTTCAATAAAATAATATTGGGAAAAGTCGGCACTGACCCCCCGAGATATTAAGAGTGTTATAAAGACTATAACGAACATTTGATTTGAATTAACTTGTTTTGTGAATAATTGTACATATATATATTAATTTTTTTCTTTCTTTCAATTAAAAAAGTATTAAAATTGTAAACCTATTTTGTGTTTTGAATTGCATTGGTAATCTAATAGTATTATAACTTAGTCCCACAACGTGGGCTATTAAATTTGATAATTTAACCAAAGTGGAGTGTAATAAATTTGGCTTCCACAACGTGGGGCATTTCTCTCACAAAGTGGAGTGTAATAACTATTATATAACTTACTGTATTAAAAAACACTGAACAATTTTAAAGTGTCAACTGCCTGATCACAACTACGTAAATGTCTCGCCAGGCTATACGATTGAGTGTTTTACCCAGCGCTTTTGTCTTGTAGTCCTAACACATTCCCAGCAAAGTCATTGGTTTAGTTACACATAGTAAACTATTTGTTCAGTGGCATCGAATCTTAATAGATTACTACAGAATGATATATATATATATATATATATATATATGTACTTACAAAACATTAAAATTTAAAAATGTTTATTGAAAAAAAAGTAAAATATTTTGTATATTTATGACGTTATAACCAAGTGGTTAAATATATATGACGCTAAAACAGGGGCTTATAATAACTTAACAGATGATTTGACCGGACGTAAAAAAATATGCATGTCCGACCGAGTTGACGCATAGCTGGGGCTGTTAAAACCAAGAATTAAATTTTTGCTGAAGTATTAAAGCTAATGGATGATATCAGCTAATATATGTTTGAATCAATGTTTATTGTTTTTAATTCTTTTTGTGTACTTCTATTTTTAAAACAAATTATTTAGGGCTACAAACTATATCTTCCATGCCATTAGGGACTATCAACATAGTAAATGTACAGATCCTATGTAAATGTATAATTTAGTATTTTACTGAAAGACCTGAAATACATTTTGGAAAACAAAACAAAAGATCACACATTTTAATCATAGGCCTACTTAAATCATCCCAAATATTGTAAATTCAGTCATTTAGGCAAAATTGTATTATTATTCATTTTAAAATTTACTCAATTTTCCACCTATATTCCTATATATTATAAATTAATAGAAGTTAAAACTTTTATGATAAAATAGCAATAATTCAAACCAAGAGTTCAAGGTAGTTTAAAATATAGCATAATACTTTGTCTTATATTAATTAATATTATTATTAGCCTAACTCTGTAAAGCTAGAAATAATACACAGCTTTAAAATACTTATGACTTTTAATGTCTGGCTTTAGAAATGTTTAACTTTAACTAATTACAAGTTTATGATGGCTTTGAGCACAGTTTACAAGTTTGACTTTGAAATACAAATAAGCTTATGCTTTAATGAGCACTTTATCTGGGGTCTTCGGATTGGTGGTTGTTAAATATGTAATTGCCAATATATTATACACATACTAATACTAATATACATGAACAATCTTAGAACTAGGAATATTAAGTTCAAATTTCAATTCAAGTTCAAATTTTGCAAAATGTTAATTGGTTTGATATTACGTACCTCAATTGCTGCAGACTTCCTTTAAATTTATATATTACCATACATATACTTTGGCAATTCTCTTCTGTAGACTCAGTATATTTAATTTTTTGGTTTATTCAAAATTATTATTCTCGTAAAATACATAACATATTTGTACCCAGGACAATGCTGTATCAGAAATTTCTTAAACTCATAAGGGTTAATTAATTTTAAGCCTTCCGCCGGCTATAATGGTATATGCCTGACTAGAGTACATTTGCTTTCACTCATAACCGCACTGGCATTGCGTTAGAACTTATAATTCACAAAATGTTTTTATGTTTGCAGAAAATGTCCAATAACTATTCTATATCAATTTTAATATATTATTCACATTAAAATTTGTTTATTTCGTTTTAATCAACTTTTATATCACGAAACTTTTATATGTTATATTCCGTTAATTCAATGTATCGTTCAAACACTAAACATCTGTTGCTAAATATCTGACACTAAACATCTGTTGCTAAGTATCTGCGATCTACAACTTCTACAGTACCAACAAAATGTATTCAAATAATGTCACTGTTAGTTTCCACTTCTGTATTTCTAATAATTTATCTTATACTTTTAATAAAAAAATTCTTTAATTTTTTCAATTTGTTTCCTAAATAAATAAACTTACAATGTTTGAAATTATTCTTACACTTTGTCTACTTAATAGTCATTTGAAATAAAATTACATACAAGAATAGTGAAATAGTTCTTATCCTTCAATTTAGATTACAAATAAATTTGATTTTTGTAATTATTTGTTTCAGAAAAAAGGTAAGTCAAAAGGTAAGTTTTATTTACTTCAGCTATAGTTATTTATATTAAGCGATTTTATAATGATTCTGTTATAATTCTAAAATCTTAAAGTTTTATAAGTTGTCTTTCTAAAATCTAATTTTGAGATTACTGAATTTAGGCTTACCGTACTATGAATCTTACATATTTGTGGTTCTTTTAACCACAAATCCTTTATTTTAATAGATTATAACATCTCAGTTAATGAAAATGTTACAATAGTTTTATGTTCCAAAGCCTAATTTGTTTCTTCGCTTTCAAGAATGAATGATAAAGAAAAATTATTATAAAAATACATACATTTTAAACGATTTCTAATCTCAAAGCCTATCAAATTATATATCAAAGTATATTATTATTTGGATATAATATTGCAAAGAGAACAATACATAAAATCAACTATTTTATAGAATCTGAGAAGTTTTAATGCACAAGAGTCTCACTCACTTTTTTAAAAGTAATATCAAAACAAATACAAAGTAAAAATTAGCAAAAACATTTTGTTTCTTATTATTCGGAAAATAATATTACACATTTTACTAATTTACCTAATTTTGTTTCAGTTTTTAATAATGGAAAGTTACCTTAAGCCAGAAGATATCAAACAAGAACTTTGTGAAGTTGTAATAAAAGAAGAAGTATCTTTTGAGCTGATAGAAGAACAAAATTGTATTGATGGGATAAAGGAGGAAAGTGGGAGGATAAATGACATAAAAGAAAAAAGAGCGTGTTTTGGTCCAACAGATGTCCCGAGATTTACTTCTGATATTTTAAAAGAAGAAAATGTATTAGTAAATCTGATGGAAAAGGAAGATCTAAATAATATTAATGAAAATGACGACGATGATTTAATAAAAGATGAACAAGAGATAGATTATGTTTGGTAAGTTTATTAAAAACATCTACAAGCTAAATATCTAAAAACAAGTTGCATTAGTGTGGACATTGTGACACTATCTCGTATCTTATGAGATTAATAATTTATTCATATTTTTCACAAAATTGATACCAAATAAAATACAATGAATATAAAAAAACAGAAAGTTGTTCCAAGTTATGTTAGTTTTTTAATGTTTTAGAAATAAATAAGAAACTGTTAGGCAAAGCCTGAATTGGGAATTCTTCCAACAGTAAATTTTTTATAATGGACTCTAAATAGAGAAAAAATAGACTATTAAAACCTCTGACATAAAATGAAATAAAATAAACTAAAATCAGAATAAGATACAAATTGTCTGGAACTTAAAATAAGTAACTTCTAAAACTTTATACAGATATGAACATCCATTCATAGAACATTCATGCAACAAATATAAATGATTACTAACATACGAAAAATAGCAGAAATTTGTTAAAATGAAATATCAATTTCAATGTATAATGAAACAGATAAACAACTACTACCTACACTAATATATTAACCCTCCAAGTGCTGACTATATTGCTCTTTAGTGCTAAGGGTTTTTTTGGTTCCGTGCATTCTTATTAACTAAAATCTTTATAAAATACTCAATAACAGAAAAGTAAGACTTAGTATACACAATTTTAAACACAATTACATGCTCTTTACAGTAAGCAGCTTTAACAGGCTTACCTTATAATTTGTATCCTTTTTTTGTTGACCAAAGTAGAAATTTAAAAATTTTTCGTGTTCTAAAACCACTTACTCAAAATATGTAGAAAAAAAACGTAAAGTAAAAAATCCAATGTAGCCAAACGTTGCACAATTTTATGGTGAATAGAAATATACATAACACTACTACTTTGCTGAAAAAAAACTTTTTGTCTATAGAAAAAAAAATCCGTTTTATATTAAAAGATTTTGCTTTTCTGCACAAAGAAGAAAAGCTTGCCTCTAAAGATATAAAAGTACTGTCTAGGCCCAATATTTATGGTTTTAATTTGTTATAAAGGAATAACACACACATTATATACAAGAAGAAAAAATATTTACAGTTCAAAGTCTCTAAAAGTCACTATTTTCAAACGCACCTCTAATAGCACTTGAATTGCTAAGTTCACTCATAATTACTTCAAAAATGAATAAACATTTACAAAAACAAATATAAATAAACTGAAACTAAAAATGAATAACAACTAGTGGATAAACAAACAAAATCCCGAGTTCCGAGCGTCTATCTACGTGTACTACACGACTAGATAGTTGATTTGACAATTCTGCCGAAGGTTTGTTTAAGTCGATATCGCTATGAAACTCTGAATTATAATAAAGTGACTCTTTCCAAACACAATCATACATACAAGTATCCGATTCTATTAAAAATAGCGGCGTCGTACACATTTACAAAATGTGTCGCAAACACGCATATGCGACGTTGGCACTATAACGCGACTTCTGTACATCGCATATGCAACGTTAGCACTTAGAGGGTTAAATGAAAGACATTCATTATAAAATTTTAAAAAATACTAAACTGCTACACACATGCGTTCTTACGCTAAGACGTTACCACCTGTAAACTCTTTTCCCATTCCACCTTCCGACATAAGCAAAGTAATCATTTGTTACATTTGTTTGACGAAAAATCGTTTATAACAATATTCGACAGATATTGATACAGACTAATATGTGTTAATTATTAGGACTCAGTAGGCAAACGGAATTGAATAATTGATTTCTGTTTTATGATTATTGTTAGTGTCTCGATTTTAGACTTTAAGTTCGATAGGCTAATTAAAATAAGCAATTATTACTTTGGCCATACAAATTAAGTTATTTAGGATTTCCACATTAAATAATACTTGAAATTTTAGTCAATATTTATTATAAAATGAAAAATAAAGATCCTAGACTGTTACATAAATATAAATAAAAAGTAAAACTTAAAAATTTTAAACGGTAATAGCGTTAAGCGAGTTGGCAACAGTAACACAATATACAACCCAGTATAGCAATAATAGAACTACCTCTGTTCTGGCTCTAACATATAACAATGCTCTAACAGTTATTGTTACTGAACAGCCAATTATAAGCGAGAGTCCACAACTTAGTGTTTTTAGCTGATACTTAGCAGCAGGTGTGTAGAATGTGTATGAACGCCCGACCAAGATTCGGGGGAAATTAAAGCTGGGCTAGGAAAATTTTTGCTGTGGAAAAATCCACCAAAAAAGAAGGGAAAAATAGATAAAACATGAAGGGGAACAAAATAGGTTTGTAGACGACATATATACAGTAAAACCTCTCTAATCCGAACCTCTCATATCCGGAACCTCCGATATCCGGTGTAGTAAAAAATAATAAATGTATCTATTAAAAATGAATATTTTCGACTAAATATTGCAGTAGCGAATGATGTTTTTGAGTTGGGCTGTAGGGCATTGTTTCCAAGAATTCGGAGAAAGCGAGCGCTAGGGGAGGTGGCCAAGGTCATTACACTACAAACAATGTGCCTACCCATCTCACAGCTTCACCCCTCCGGAAATGGTAATTACTGTAGGTGTCAGTTCTGTTGTATGCGTGATGTTTGGCAGTTCGTTCGATTTCTTTTGCAACTTGTTTAATTGTGTCTTTAAGTGATTGATTTACCAGTTCGTTGTAGTTTTTATTTAAGAGTGTATACATAGTGTACTGTATTTTATTAAGGCGTAGGATTAGTTACTGTACATTCAGATTTCCTATTTATAAAATGGCTGAAAAACGAAAAAAACTGTCTTTTCAATTGAGGAAAAGCTTCGCGCAATTAAGCGATTGGATGCGGGAGAAACTGCTAAAAAGATTGCAAGTGAGATGGGTGTGGGAACTAGTACGGTGAGTGACTGGAAAAAATCCCGTGAAAAATTAGAAAAATGTTGCTCTAATCAGGCTTCAGGTTCAGGCATCAAAAAGTCAAAAATGATGAAGACACCTGTAAATGAAAAAGTGAACGAAGCGCTCTTTTTGTGGTTTACACAGTGTAGGACAAAAGGACTGCCTGTATCAGGGCCCATTTTAAAAGAGAAGGCTTTTCTATTTAGTAAGGAAATGGGATACGAGTCTGACTTTAAAGCTAGTGAAGGATGGCTTGAAAAATGGAAAAATCGATATGGCGTTAGAAAACTTCAAATAAGTGGAGAAAAACTTTCGGCGAATGAAAAAGACGTGGAAGAATTTAAAATTTTTTTACATAACCTGCTTGATGAAGAAGGAATTAGTGGGGACCAGCTGTACAATTGTGACGAAAGTGGTTTGAATTTTAAAATGCTACCAAGCTGCACTCCAGCCTCCAAGGAAGAAATAAGTGCGCCAGGCTATAAAAAGAAAAAAGAAAGAGTGACAGTTTTAGCCTGCAGGAATGTCACGGGGGAAAATAAGTAAAACTGTGCCTGATAGGAAAATCGCAGAAACCCAGGGCATTCAAAAACTTTAAGGACCACTCAACTTTACCAGTGTGGTACAAAGGGCAAAAAAGTGCCTGAATGAACTCAGCAATTTTTAAGGAATGGTTTAACCATCAGTTTGTCCCATCCGTCGAAAAATATTCAGAAAAAAACAACTTGCCAAAGAAAGCAATTTTGTTGCTTGACAACGCCCCTTCACATCCCTCTGCCGATGAATTGAGAAGTGGTGAAATAAAGTGTCTGTTTTTGCCTCCCAACGTAACTTCATTGTGTCAACCAATGGATCAAGGCGTCCTCGAAACACTCAAACGGTTATACCGCCGTAAGTTACTGTCAGTGATAATTGCGGATATGGACGTAGGCAAGAGTGTTACCGAGTGCCTTAAAGACGTGGACATGCTAGATGTTGCCTTGTGGATTTCTAGTGCATGGGATGACATCCAGCCAACAACACTGGTAAAATCCTGGAGAAAGCTATTGGACCACAAAGCAAGTGATCGGTGGAATGATGCAGAGCCAGAAGCAGCAAAACTAGATAATGAAACAAACGAAGAAATTGTTCAACTTCTAAGAAACGTTCCCGGTTGTGAAAAAATAAACAGTGATGAAGTAAATGAGTGGATGAATGAAGATGAAGTTCATGAATTTACTGACAGTGATATTATCGACTTAGTGAACACAGAGCCAGCACCTGTCGAAGATGAAAAGCCAAAACAAACGATGACACATAGTGAAGCATTCCAGGCGCTTGAACATCTGATCGACTACGTCGAACAACAAGAAGCTACAGGGGCCGATCTCTTGCTTTTTCGCAGATGGAGAGATATTTCGTCAAAGAAGCGGGTTCAGCGATCCAAGCAAGCCTCAATTACATCGTTTTTTACAAAAAAATAAATGACGTGAGTGCAAATAAAACTTAAATTTTACTGTACTGCATTTAAGTCCAACTTTTTACTAATTTCCCCATTTTTATTGTACATTACATAATTGTATTAACTTGAATAATAATAATAGGCCTAAGTTGTGTACTTTTTCTGAACTTTAATGCACATAAATTACAGTACTATGAGTCCGTTAGTTTTTTTTTACTTAAATACTGTACAATGATTGTTTAAAAATGTTTGTACTCTTTTTTAGCGTGTGTTTACAATAAAAATGTATAATGTACGATTGGTTGTTCATTTTAACCAATTTACCCATATTAAAAAAAATCCCCTCTCAAATCCGGATTTTTTGATATCCGGATCGCCCGGTGCCACATTGATCCGGATATAAGAGGTTTTACTGTATATATACACACACACACACACGCACAAAATCTACTTTGCTTTCTGCTGCAAGTCAGGCAGGGATCCTATTTAATCTTTGCCTTACAAAATATTGTTCTGCCGGTTGATGAATGGCTGTTTCCTGATTCTTATCTAGCTAAAAACAGCTGGTGTTTTAATACTTTCTTTAGGTGTTAATAATTATTATGGTACTGGTATGCAAATTTTGTTAGCTTTATACAAATGATATTATTCAAGCAATAACAACCAAATCACATTAAACCATATTATACAAAGATACTTAATACATAGGTATTACTGATGTTTTTCATTTCTTAACTGAAACTACTCACTGAAATTTGAAATCAGACTTTATCAGTAAAATGCGTACGATGTGATGACTCTTTTTTTCTAATTTTCATTGCAAAGACGGGATGGGATGATCCGAGCCGCCTGTCCGCTGTCGGATAGTATCACAAAGTGCGATAGGGAAATTTTCAGCGAAAAAAGTGTGTTCTGGGGAAATTTTTTGTGCTAAAACGTTTTCTGTAACAGTAGCAAGCAGATATATGCAACATAACGGTCCTACTGCTTGCTGCAGTTTGGGCATTAACAAAACAAATAACGGACTAAGACAGCAATCATGAGTCACATCTAATCACGTTTTGACAGAATAGAGTAACAGGTACAATCTTTTAGTCTAGAGTAGCAGTGACTAAGTAACAGTTATGTTATCGGCGTACATCTCTATATTTATTCCATACAGTCTTGAACTAGACTTTCCACTCTAAATACTACACAACCTTCTAAATTTAATATGTGTTTTATTAAACTGAACCTGTTTACTGTAATATCTCTTTAATAGATATTAATTTTGGGAGAATAACTATTATTGTGACTTACCACAAGGAGTCCTTTAGAAGTTTTTCCTTCAATTTAAATTTTCACATTTATACACTACACATATTTGGACCTTATCGCCCATCGTCGGGTGATGAAAAACACATAATTAAAAAATTCAACATGAACACAAAATGACAGTCATCACATAGCACTCGCGCACAATAAACATAATTATTCACATTAATGTATCTGCGCCGGCGCTACACGGTACACTGTGCACCAGTTGCTATAGGCAAGATAGTTATCCGGCTTATTTGCTCGAAGGTGGGGGATGCGTCAAACTATTTCTTGTCATTCAATAATCCATCTGAGTTTTGCAGTTCATTGTGATAAAATTGGTACTCTTACATGCGGTTCATGTAATTTCTCTTTTTTTGCATTTCTGTAATATTTGCATGTTTTCATTCATGCTATTGTATTAATGATCGCAACTTACCAAGTGCTCCGCAAATTTGGATTTTTTAGAGTGTTTTAGTTGATAGATATGCTTTTTGTAGGTTGAACGACCGCCCTGTCTGTCTGTACCAGGTAAAATGTATCGCATTAACTGTAGTTTAATCTATATACACCGGTATTTGTGAATTTGTCATGATTTTTAGTTATGTTCCTATTTAGTATTTGGTTTAAGTTAGAATTGGTTTTGTAAGTTATTTTGTAACCCTGTTGTCTGAAGACATTAGCTATTGCATTGTTAAACTTGGGGTTGTGTTGTAGTGTTACAAATTTGTTATCCTGTTTTGTTTTGGGTATGGTGCTGTTTCTCTTTTGTTTCATTTTTCTGAGTATAGTGTCTACTACTGTCGGTTTGTATCCATTTTGCTGGGGGCGATATGTTTTATAGTGTTGCATTCCTCTTTGTTTCAAAACTGCTAAAGCATTGCTGGTGGTAAGTCTCAATAACAAATAGTTATTTATAAGCATATCTGTTACTCTAGAGATCATAAACATAATCTTTTATACTTGTGTTTTGAGCTAAGCTAGTTTACATAGCTTTTAAATCACATCAAAATTGTTATATTTATTATTTGTATATATTAGTATCAAAATAACAGAAGAAATAAAACCAGGAATGCTAAATTAACCTTTATTAAAATTATAAAAGCTAAAACCTTTACAGTGCAAAATGAATAAAAAGCTATGGCAGAGTAGTCGTTATTTAATTTGAAAAACAAATCTGCAACGTGAAACTGATTTTGTAGTTGTTTAACTAGAATTAACGCTTTATAACATTCTGTGTTTTGTGTTTAGGCCTGAAGGTGATCCAACAGAACTGTTTGGAACGACCCATTGGCACTTCCTGAAATAAAATATGTAAGTAGTGGTAATTTTATTTATATTCGGTTAATTTCAGGAGTTCTCCATATCGTTAATTGTTTATAGCCTAATTTAGAAAACACAAATAGTCAGAGTTTTACAATAATTAGTGTTACAAATAAAGAATTAGTATTCTTAATGCAACTATGCCAAATAATACAAATTTAATGTAGGTATGTGTTAAGATAATTAAGGGTAGACATACCTAAATTTGTATAAGTAGGCATTGTTGAAATTAAGAATATAAACCGGGAGCTACAAAGAAGTGAGTGTGCAAAATGTGAGGGCCGCATTGTGTCGACGGATATTAGATTAAAAAAGCTCAAAGATTAATAATCCATATCTTGCTGGTCCATTTTTGTATTGTATTATTACTTTTTACCTATAAAGGAAATCGATGAAGTGTTAGGTTGTTGAATAAAAAAAAATATATATTTTAACAAAAAGAATTTTTAATTAATAACAAAATAAAGAGGTATAATACTTAACGGTATTATACTGTTACTTTTTTATAAGATTTGTCTCTATAACTAATTATTAGGCTAGGCCTATATTAAAATAATAAATCAAACTTTGTTTTTACAAATTGCCTTTATTAAGCCTGATTTTCTTTTTCAGAAAGCTTTAAAGCACTTTTATATACAATTTAAGATTCTTGTATATTACAAGAATTACAATAATAGATTTAAATATATACAAAATGTGAGTTTTAACTCTTTGTCTCGGGTTAAAGGATCCTGGCTATTAAAAATGCAATCAAAGACATATATACAAACTTATGACTAAACAGAATGAAATATATTCATATGCTAATGAGTTTTACAAATTATGGATAGACAGTTTTTTAGTTTTTATATGAGTTGATTTTAATTTGGAGAATAGAAGCTTATAACTGTTCGCAAAATGGTGATCACTGTTTTTCAATGGTAATGAAATTGGTTTGATATTACCTTGTAGGAAGTTCAAATAGTTCTATACTATACTAGTTGATTTGATATACTTCTTGATAGTAATACTTATTGTTTTATTAACTGCTTCTATCTTCCTTTTGTTTTATTTAAAAATTTCTCTATCTTATATATCTTTATTATTATATTTCTCTTCTTATATATTATTAATTAGGACTTCTGAAATACAACTTTACAATGTGGGATCTCAAACTCAAGTCCCAAAATTATAGTTCAACAATTACCGCTTAGCGTAAGGTAATGCCTTGCTGAGTACCGTTTACGTTCGTTTTTCATACTTCGTTACAAAGTGGCAGTCTGGGTTGGTCACGTACGCCAAAATATTTTTAAATGTTTTGTTCTGTTAATTAATTCCGAATATTTTATTGTTTATACACTGCTTATATACATTTCACACTTTATTCTATTAACTTTGTCCGAAATTCATAATAATTGTTTGCTTTTACAAGTTTGTATATAATATAATTCAACATAAACATCTTGGTATCGATCGCAATTTGAAAACAGCTGTTCCTTATATCTTACGATTTTGTTTCTAACACACTGCATCTATGGGTATCCATAGTTCTCATTTGATTAAACTATTTCGTTTATAATCACCTTTTAATTTTATAACTTACTATTTAATAAAACATACATTTCTTATTTACATTTAATTATTATTACAACTTATATACTACATTAATAAAACTGTACGCTAAAACAATTCTAATTATGGACGTTTTCATGTCACATAGGCTTTGCCTATTTATAAGTAAATTTGGTTGATATGATTTAAAAGGTAAGTTTTACTTTAATTAGTTTAGTTAGTTATAAAAAGTGAATTTATCGTTAATTATTTATTATATAAGACTCCCTGAATTTATTTTGTTTCTATTTAACATGTTTTATCAAAATGACAATTTTGAGGTTAAATAAATAGCCTATCTTATTTTTCTACTTCTAGATTTAACCAGGACCCTTTAGTTCCTTATATTAACATTAATATTATATCCCAACTGGGTTAAAATGTTACAGAGGAAACAGTGAGTGAATTCAAATAAATGTTTGAAAGCAAAGAAAATTGGTCATTTTTATTTAGTCCATCATTATTTATACATGTACACAATGTAATACAAGGTGATTGTGACTTTTTGCAACTGCAAGACAATGTTCGACAACTACAATGATTCTAGCACCCGTGGCTTTGTCATTTGTTGTGGTCTTTATGGCCAAATAAAGAGTAATCAGTGGGCTCCGAATGTGTTTGATAAGCATTTTTCCAAATAAACGTTTGTACTGTGTAGCTAAAAAAACTAAATTCGTTGGCTAATTTAGTTAAAAATTATTTTATTTTAAGGAACAGAAAATGTGTGTTTTTGCCTTTTTAGGGGTGTATTAACCCAACAACGGCCACGGTTAAAGCTAAAATTGGCCAGCCCGTTTTTAGCGTTTTGCAAGCATATTTTTAAAAATTCGCCAAAAATAGTAAATGAACCCCAATCCAAATGTGTTCAATAGCTTTTTTGTAGAAGAAACTTCAAAGAATTCAAATATGCCACTAAAAATAAGTTTATTTTGAAATTGTAAAAGTTATTAGCTCAAGAAACAAAAAATGTTCAGTAACGAAAGGAAAAAGTTCAACTTTAGGCCTACATAACAATTAGTAAACATTTTTTGTATTTTTTTCGTAAGCGTAAAAAAGTTTCGTAATTTAGTTCTAAATAGAACTGTATAAAAACATTTATCAATTTCAAATTTTTTATTTTGAAAAAAACCGTTTTTATGTTTCAAGTACACAACTGGTATTTACCTAGGCCTAGATTGTAACGTGCTTTACGTATATGCTTTGACAAAAAATGAAATATTATTATAAGAAAGTGGTAGAGGATAAATCAAAGAAAAGAACGGTGTACTTGTCTTTCCTTAGTTCACAAAAGTGTTTGAGTTACATTCGTTTGAATAACAAAAATACATCAGTGGAATAAAAACTCCCGAGCTAACACGTGCTGTAGGTCGGACCACTTGAATAGCGTGGGAACGAACGCCCGAGGCGATCTCACAACAACGTAACTTGCCACTGCTGTTTAGACAATCACAAAACCGGTTTTATCCAGTTTACTTAGCACCATTAGATACTACAGACTTTCGTCTACAAAATCGTATAAAGCAATCTGTCAAATCATTGGGCGTTGCCTACTAAATAATCGTTGACAAAAGGCGTGTTTATCGGTTGAGAGACTGTCCAATCGCAAGGGTTTACAGTAAATCTTGTTTGAAACAGTAAATGTACTGTGAAATCTGATTGGAAGACACCAACAGAAAGATGAAATCACAACCAATCCAACGGTATTGTTAGAAATGCCAAAGAAACATTATTGTAGATGGTGGGAAACGTTGCAAGAGTGAGAAATAACAGTACAATTGTGCGCAGATTCGCGCGTGGAAAGAGCTGTAGGCCCATGTGCACATTTTAAAACGATGATTACGTATGTAAATATACGTTTTACGAAAAAGTTGTAAATACAAAAATTAAAGTTTAATTCATTTCCTTTCCAATGGTGCCAGTTTTATTACGATTGGATAATTTTAAGTGGGTTAAATTAGCGATTATGCAAATATATGCAAATTTATGCAAATATGTGAAGTTGTTGCGTTTGCGCCGTGAAACATGGTGTCAAGGTGGGGTTTGGCCGTTGGTGGGTTAACTGCTGTCCTAAAATAACCCAACTTGTTAGCACATTTTTTGTAAAAAAAACATACTGTCATTTGACTACTGTTGTATTTCCAAGAAAGAAATTGTGATTAAAGTGTACTATTTGTTAAAAATAAATGTTTAAGAGACCAGTAATAATTTGTTCCAAAATTATCCAAATTATCATTTTGACTTTGTGAATAAACATAGCTGAACCGCTGACGTGAGTTGAGCAAATTTCCAAAATTAAGTTTATAGGCCTATGTTTTAGGGTTTCAGCCAACAATTTGGGAATTAGGTCTATTCACGACGGTAGCTGCAAAATGGTTCGTATGCCATTCCGCATATTAGGAGTATCTTAAATACACAATGCATCTTCTTCGCACGCCAACCCCCATATTGGGAGTATCTTCAATACACAATGCATTGCGTACTTTGCACGCCAACCCCACGGTAGAATCCACCAAATGGCTTTGAACCGGGTACTTCTATGGTATTTTACGTTTTGATCAATTTTGGGGGAACCAAGCGAGCTTATAAGATCACGTCAAAAAACAAAATGTGCAGAATAACATCCTACATTTATATTTGTAGAAAAAACTCAAAAACAAATTCATTCTCGTAGGAAAAATCTCAAAAAATATTTACTTCCGGTCAAAAAACGTGCTTCCGATTGTTGGATTTTTTTGGCTAACGAACTCGTCCGAGCGACATAGACAGCCAACATGTGTACCAAATTTGAACCAAATCGGACTTAAAATGCGGCCGCTAGAGTGCGAACACATATATGATTTTTAATGACACCCCAAAACGTGTTCTGGTGACCATGATCAGTGCTCATTTGCTACTCCCGTCCTTGGGTCTTACCATAAGGGCCTCTGCAATAGCTCATTTTTCCTATGGAAATTCGCTAATTATCCCTCTTGTGCTAACTGCAAAGGTAGCCATGAGGCTACAGATAAAATATGTCGGTTAAGGAAAGCTTTAAAATGATGCCTCCTTCATTTAATTTGATGATGTATTGAGGCAATTATGGCTTACCGAAAAAAAAATGGCCTTGAGAAATAATATATGTGATCATAAATAATTAGTAGTCAGTGTTTACACATAGCTAGGGATTCTGTTTACATCAGCTTAGTGTTTTAATTAAGTTTTTCTCTATTTTTGTTACTGTTTGAATTATATTTAGCCCCTTTCAGGAGTAATGTTATTAGGAGGGAACACTATGAGCTCCCGTTTGCAGAGGAGTGACTTTTAAAATGCCTAAAGGCTTAAAAAACATTTATCCAAATTCTTGAAACTCAAACAGATGTAGTTTATTGTGATAAGATACAAAATAAAATGGGCAAATTTTATCTAAAAATGTAAGTTAATTCACAAATTAAATATTTTTCTTTGCATGGAAATCTTTAAAACAAGGATATATATACACAACAGCACATTCCAATCAGGGTACTAATAGGTTGTGTCCTTTTACTTGTTTATTTGTGCCATAGATGCATATGTGGCATCGCTTCTGAAACTTCCTTTAAAACTATTTCGTGTAAGGTCTTAAAAATTAGTGAAAGTGGTGATGCTAGCAAAACACTACAAATGACGTTCCAGAACATCACCACTTCTTTTGTACTATGGCATTATAGGACGTCATTACTATTTAAGTGCAATTTGCCATTTTCCTTAAAGGATTAAAGTACAATTTGTGATTTTTGGTAAAAAATGTATACAAATAATGTTTTGTACCATTAAGCCCCGATGAAAAATCACAGGCAGATTGATTAGATACACATCAGAAATACATAATTTATAAAAATACTAGGTTCGACTGTTATGAGTGATGACAATAAAGTTGATTAGTGGGAGGGAGACAGGTATGCGCTGTGTGTCTGTAGTTTCTTGTGAGAAAAGTTTTTCAAAACTTTTATAAAAAATTGCCTAAAATCCACCATGAATTTTTAGCTTAGTTATCCTTTCCATTGAAAATTCTTTAGCTTAAAATATTGATTTTGATAATATCATATTATCTAGATTTTCCGAACAGAAATTTTGATTGAAATAAAAGTGAGATTTAGTCTGCATAGTTAAATTTTAAACATAACACTGACTACAGAACAAATGATAATATGTAGTCTAGGCTTGATATCATATACAGGGTGTATCAGAGCGGGTGGCCGGCTTGTATAGCATTGAAACGAGAATACCAACCCCCACCCCCAAAAATACCTTTTTGGGGCATTTTAGAGGGTTGAAAACATTTTTCCTGAATTCCTTAAGGTTGAAATAGGGGGTTATCAGTCTAAATTTCTAAGTATTCTCGTTTAAATGCTATACAAGCCAGCCACCTGCTCTGATACACCCAGTATATATAGTAGGGGTCTGCGGGTATTGATTTTTTGGTTCGGGTCGGGTTGTGAAATTTTTCACCCTAGTCTGATCGGGTAGTAATTGAAAACTCGAAGCAACTAATGATGTTATATTTAGAAAATACAACTTTTT
This sequence comes from Philaenus spumarius, assembly GCA_018207615.1. NCBI lineage: Eukaryota > Metazoa > Arthropoda > Insecta > Hemiptera > Aphrophoridae > Philaenus > Philaenus spumarius. The sequence goes on from JAGFPH010003053.1 coordinate 17,494, forward strand.
CTTTTGAATTTAGCACTTGTCTCAATATTATATTAGTACTGTAGTAGGCTAGGCATTCTTAGTAAGTTATTAGGTTACTAAAAACATAATCGGCCTAACCAAACGAAATTATTAATTATTATTCTAATTGAAATATTTTTTCTATTCCTAAAAGTAGGCCTACTGATTGCTGATTTAAATTTATTTTCCGTTCGATTTGTATTGCTATTTTTCTCATGATGGCTATCTGTTACATAACTCGTAGCCCTAGCAGTACTAGGACCGGCTACACCGATATTTCTAGTGATAAAATTGTCTATTTTAGGAAATCTAAACTACACAGTACGAAAAGAATGAAAAATAAAACTACTAACAAAAAACTATGGAACTAATAAAATAACACATCCGTTTAGAAAAAAAGAGAAACATTTATTTATTTGGACACAAATTGTAAACAACAAAAACATTGATTGTGATGTGAAACGAACGAATCTGATGTTCATTATAACCCCAAATAACACGGAATCACAAATTACAGACTACTAAACAGAGTAAAACAAAAGTGAACTGTTATGACTAAGAACCTTTGCTCCGAAAACTTTTACGTCAACCGGGTAAAATTAATGTTAACATTTTGGCTTTGCATTTCATTTCTGGTAACATGCTTGTATGCAAT
>JAGFPH010003053.1:18248-28651 GCA_018207615.1 Philaenus spumarius
ATTATTATTATTATTAAGTATTACAAGGTGGAGGGTACCTGTCACATCACCCCCCCACGTCACCAGAGTCGGCCCCTTCGACTCCTTTATCACTCTTTCCAACCTATGTCACATGAATGTTTTTTTTTCTCGACCTCCAGAACCTGCCTGTTGTCGGTCTTGACTTTTACCACTTTTTATCAACTATTTGTTATCACCTGACCTGTTTTTTTCTCAGCAACCATTTTAACCTTAAAACAACACCATGGCTCTGCATGATGGTCGGAAAACTTCTCTGGTAAGTGTGGGACGACAACTCTCTACCCCTCAACTTGTATCATCAAAGAAGTTAACATAAATAAAACTCTTCAAGGCCTTTCCATTTTTTCAACAAAAACTGCATTAATTAAGAAACTTTACTAGCTGAGCCGACGTGTAGAGTAGTATGAATTTAATTTAATTGCTTTCTATCAGAATATTTCCATTTTCCCCCTTTTTTTTGCATTTGCCTTCTTAATTGTATTTTAATTAATTCAAAGTATTTTGGTACCTCATTTCAAAATAAGACCATTAAATTTAAAGTTTGATATTAAAATCCTTTTTCTTTATCAAAATCAATTACAAACATCGAAAAGATCAACTTGACGCATATCTCAACTAAACATTTCTTTAATAATTTAAAAAACATAATGAAAACTTATATCTACGAAGCCAGCAGAGATTAAGAAGCTAAAATACATCTAATACTTGTTAAATTTTTCAAACATTGTTACATCATTATTTTTATATTTTTATTCCTTTACTGTTATCAATTGTTTATCATCTTGGTTATAATGGTACAGAACAAAAAATTCGCCGCAACACCTATTATATATACATTTTTTTAATTATTTGTATTTCATAAGTTGTATCCATTCATGGTACTTAACTATTTTCCATTCACAAACTACTATATTTTACAAATATCATCATAGTTAAAAAAAAATTTAAGTTACTTTACTCTTCAATTCATTTCTTTAAAAAATATTCATTATCTTTTTTTTTTATACGTAAATTTTCTCTAGCAAAACTTTGTTTTTACAAAATTTATCAATGGATTGTTGCTCCAATTGAAAACTGTCTGGAAGGTGGCATCAATATATGCCTTTTTCAAAGATTTTAGTAGTACTAATAATTCACTTAAGCCATCTTACTAATTTTAACATCTCATAATCAACTTATTACTTACTCCCAAAGTTTTATTTATTTTAATCCTTCCAAAAAAACTTTCATAATCCAAGCTAACAATTCGCATTGTTACAAACAAAATTTTATTTGTTTCTTAGAATTATTCAAACATTAAACAAAAATGTACTAAACATTACTTTAAATTTTCTACATTTATTTACCTTAACAACAAAAACAAATTACAAAAAAAATGATTGTTACCACTGTTATCATTGAATTTACTAATTAATTGCCAAATTCACTTATAAGATCTAATTTCATGTATATCAAATAAACAGAAAAAATTCCATTAAGATTCTACAAGTACTTAATAGTTTCAAAATCAACTTAAAAAATTATTCTAAATTCAAACCATTCCTCTCCCTTATGAAAAACACAGACATCTTTGTCTTGTTGCAAATTTACTTAGCCTTTCAGCATTTTGTGTTAAAAAATTCCAATACTTATTCATTCATAAACTCTATTTAAACATAAAAAAAATTGACCTAAGTATTACAGACATAAAACATTATAATTTTCTTTCATATAGAAATAAAAGTGGTACTCATGTAGTGGTTTGAATGTTGCCAGTCCCATAGTGCAAGGAAGTCAACAGCAATTTTCATGTTCACCCACATGGTGCTATGTTTCACAAGGAATGTCTGTCTCTCAATTTGTGCTCAAAAATGTCTTTCGTGTTCACCACCCTTTTGCTATTTTAACAAAAACAGTTATCATTAATATAAATTCTTATAAGTTACAACATATTTTATTTAAAAACAATTAATTCTGTTATTTATTTATAAAAACCGTATCATTTCAAATCAACTCTACGTGTATAAAAATGTATCATTCTTTTTATTATAATTACTAATTTTCATATTAAAAAAAAATAATTTTTCTTCAAATTTATTACTTATAGGACAATGAACTGAAACCTTTTGACCAAATTGGGAGTGAAAAAAAAAGTTTGCAAGTTTTGAATTGTTATGCAAAAAAATCTCTGTTCTATTATTAATGAATTTTAAATGCTACTTATCATAGACCGTGAAGCAATTATGATGTTTCAGGTTGCCTCTTCATCCCTTTACTTAAAATAAATTTATTTGGTTTCATTTCATTTTCCTATCAAAAACATTTATGTTGATTTCTTTTAAAACAGCTCTGCAAATTTCATCTGCATGTGCTATGTGAAACCTGAACAAATACTCTTAAGATTACCAATCTTACATTTAATAATAATTATTTTCAATTATTCCCATTTTAAATTTCACTATCTACCCCCTGTAAGAAAAACATTTTCATTGCAATAACATAATTTTGTTCCTTTCAATTTATGTGAATCTACTTAAACAGCCTATGTAGGGTATGGCATCTTTTTCATTCAAGCGACCTTCTGCGACAACTGCTTTGGTTCTATCTGCCCATGTGTGATCACTGTATTTCTGTCCTTCATGAATCTGTATAACATCTCAAAATACCCTTTTTAAAACATTTATTTTCAAATTGATGTGACATGTTATACAATTAAAAATAATACCCCAAACTCTACAATATAATGTTCATTTTACTAAGATTACCAAAATAAAAACCAAAAAGAAGGTTCTCAGTTCTCATCTTTTTATGATAAGACTATTAACTCTCACTTTGCTGATTCTACGTTACTCAGTATTATCAAGTTACAATCACATACTACTATGAAGTGCCCATCTTTGTAGCTTTGCTTTCTGATGTCATGCTTATAGCATAAGATTGCAAGTTTGCAAAGTTTAGCAAGTATACAGTTTTCTTGTGAACACGTTTCTAGCTGTAATTCCGCTATGTCTGCATTACCACATCCTGTTTGCTCTGACTCAATAATTATGACAACTACTTTATCCAAGAATTACTGAGAACATCTTTTATCTAAAATACTGAATAATAATACTGAACAATATTAAAAACCTGTCATTTCCAACGTACATGAAAAAAATTATTCTAACTTAAACTAATCTTGCCTTATACCTTGTGCGTATATTATTCCAGTCACATTTTTCTTGACATGTGATAGCCCTGTCCGACGAAGTTTTATAAAGACTTCAAACTTAAAATCAGGTAATGACCTGGCGATTAGTATCCAGTGTCATTGATCTACATCCTCTTTCACTGACTCATATTTCCACTTGTAAACATTTTATGCAATTCCTTGCAATAAAATCAACATTTCATACAGTTAGATCAACTGCTATGAAATCACAAAATTGTTCTGTCTCAAGAACACTTTCTAAAGACATCTTCTTATGTCCTTCTGTGACAACTAAACCTAACTAAATTTAATATATAACCTTTCTTCAATATTTCTTATTTCGTCGTAGACAACAAATAGTTTAATACTCCATATTCAATTATTTCCACTTGTACAATAATAATACATTTTCTTTCACTTAACCGCCGATTTCACGTTACTAATACATTTCACTTCGCATAATCGCTGATTTTATTTCGTAAAAACAACTTCATACATAAATCATGTAATATAACTACTTTTATTCATCGTACTCATTTATTTATATAACAAAATACGACCATTTCAACTAATGATCATTATCAGCTCTCTTCTTCAACTCCCCCCCGGTCCGTGAGTAGACTCTTTTCTTTATTATTAACGATTTAGCAATTCTCAATATTAACAGTTTTCCAATACAACAACAACTTCATTGGTTATTTCAATTCATTTATTTATTTCATCGTAGAGCTTAACTATTCTCTAACAATAGATTGCCATTTATTCTTCTTAAATAATTAGATTTTACTCTTATACATTAATATTTATTTCATTATAACTACAAAAAAATTGTTATTCATAATTTTCTTTTACAATACCGGTACCTTTTTATTTTATTATTCAATTAAAAACTCTCTTTTACATTACTTTAGATTTCCATGTTATAATAATCAATTTACCCCTTTATAAACTTACAATGTTCCCTCTATTTGTTGGAGAAGCACTAAATTTGTATCTCTTATTTATTAATCCATTCACTCTATTACAAAAACTCTTTAACATTCAATTATTTGCTTCATATTAACGATTTAGCAATTTTTCAACAGTAAGTTTAAGAAAGACAACTAACACCCCTGGTTATCATAATTAACTATTACTTCATTTTTATACAAAATCACTTATATAATTTTATTTATTTTAACTTTTTCATCCCAAAAATTTATTTAAAAAAATGATTAAAATTTTAGTTATATTCAAATTGTTTGTTATCTGGACTATACATTAATTCAAAATTAATCCTTGTTTAGTCACAAAAAAAATGGTTTACAATAATATATATTTTAATACTTATTCATACCAATTACAAAAAAAACTTATTAGGCTATAATTTAGTTTTATTGAAATTTGTTTTCTAGACTGTACACTAATTCAAAATTACAATGTCTCCAAGTGTGAAAATGTTTCAGGTGGATAGGGTAGGAATTTGGCAAGTGCCGGAAATTAAGAAGGTCACATGTGAAACCTTTTATTTAAGACAAAGTTCAAATCAGTGTAAATTCCTTTTAAACAACTTTTAAAATAACATTCATTCTCTTAACTACAAAATTTATAAACTTCTACAATTAATTGTTTTTATTTTATATTACTTTAACATTTTTCATCTCATTTTATAAAGAAAAACAGCATTATTTGTCAGTAGGTACTCTTACAACAAATATCAATCTTCTTATCTTTCTTAGTTATCAATATTGAAATCACCCTAATTCCATCTTAACCATAACTCCACTTAACTTTTTCAGTTTTAGGCCTTCTCATAACTATGAAATATTTTATTTATTTAAAAAACCAGTTTATTTTACCATACTTCTTAAACTTCTTCCCCAGTTTTACTCGTAAACCATTTTCTTCGATACTGGTTGAATAAAAAAACTAACATTTTATTATTATTTCACTTAACTGACATTTTATTCATTTTCAAAATACATTTCAATCTATTTTTTAAACCCATGTAACAATTTTTATTTATCTCAACATTTTAAAACTTTCTTTTTCTTAAATCCAACATTTTCCAACAAAAATAAAATTATTTATTTTTATTATAATCTAACTATTTCAAAATTAGATATACATACAAAGTTATTAACGAACATCTCGCTTACCTATCTCTTATAAACTTATTTATTATTATTTAATAATTTAATTTTTGTTACTAACACATTTTTAACAAAGTAATTACTATTTATACTGTTATTTTCGCCCTTTAAATGGACTGTTCTACTCCATATTTCAATTGTGTCCTTCAGATCACCCTTTGAGACACTGATGCCGCCTGAAGAAGTTGCACCTTTACCTTGCCATATAAGTATGTGTTCAAAACCTACTCAATTCAATTTTGAACCCTACATGACAATTCAAGCTATGCAAAGTCCCAACAGCACTGCTCATATCCTTTGATTTTAAAGACTATAGTTCTAATTTTTATCCTAAACGTCAGTTATTTATTTAAAAATACCGGTATATTTTTATTTTTATTGAAAAAAAATCTCTTATTCTATGCCCAATATTATGTAATAACGTTATACGAAAGTATTTTCCGTTTATTTAACATCCAAAGTCATTAAAATTCAATTGAACTCAAAGTTTTTAATTTGATTTATACAATCACAGTTAGTAATGCTTCAAACTGTACATGGCCTGAAACCTTGAACCTGTTTTCTTTGCAGTCAGCGTTCTCACAGAGATAGGTGACGTCATTCTGCCGGTCATGTACTCCTCTCGCTTATCTAACTTCTAAGCTATGAAATCTTTAAATACGATTCATTTCATTTCCTTTTTATACGTTATTTAAGTTATATTAAATTATTGTTATTGACCTAATCATATTATCATCTCATACAAATTTTTATATTTAATAATTGATTTTGTTTTTAAAGAATACCCACTCTATATGTCTCATATACAGGGTGCCCCCTTGTGTAAAATTCAGGTCCCAGTAAACCTTATGTAGATATCCTAGGTAATCATTATAAAAGTTTTATTTATTACTCCTTTATATTTGATACATGTTATTTATTCAATAACCTTTATTGCTTTATTATCATTGATATTTATTTAATATTTTTAATATTTATTTTTTAAATCTTAAGTCAAATCATAGTACAGTAGCACTTTTCTATATCTTTAATATCTTAACCCAATAATTTAGAACAAAGGTTTTAAAGTTGTCAATGACACCATACTTCAATATTATTCAGTTGTTAAATATAACTAATTATCTAATTTCAAATATTTTCCTCAGCAAACTTTAAGATTTGTCCAGTAGAATTGGTTCAGTGTGAATCAACCAACACTATGCCTGTCTTTTCATGCGTAGGAAACCTATCGCATATCATTTGCGTCAGAAAACATTTCTAAAAATACTATGCATCATTATTTTATTTTTTTTCATTATACTTTATTCCTTATCAATTTTAAAATTTACTTTAAATATTCCAATATTTCAAAAATTAAAACTTTCAACATTTTATAATAAAAAAAATTATTTTAAGACCAACAAAGTTTACCCTACCTATTTTTCCGAAGAAACTTCTTCTTTTAAGACCACTTCTGACGCCAATTGTAACGGACCCTCGCTGCCAGTCCGGCTCACCTGCGTCCGGCTCCTCCAGCGATGGCGTTTTCCCTGGTCGGGCTGTGCCTTCTGTCCTCTTGCGGACGTACGTGCGTTGTCAGGATGGGTGGTGGTGAGAAGGTTCATTAAAGAAGTGGTAAACGGGTAGTTGATTTAACATTGTTTATTAAATCAACTCTCTGCTGGTCCCGTACTAAACTAAACTAACTCTAAACACACAAGGCAAAGGCAAGCATAATTCCCCCCATTTATGAGTCTACTCACGGACGCGGTTGCTCTCAGACTGCCTACTGCATATCTTGATGCTTCCAACTAAGGTCACCCCCTTACTTTACTCTAAACCTCGATCTCAGCAATATAATAAGCCTGCATCACTACCTATCTATTCTATTACTTTATATTAAATTATTATTATTATTAAGTATTACAAGGTGGAGGGTACCTGTCACATATTGTTTGAAGTTGTAAACATATCCCCAAAGTATAATCTACACTAGGTTTTGTTTAAGTATTACAGATGATGGGTCAAATCATCTGTTATATTATATAGTTACTCACGGACGCACAATCACTTTTATAGGAATTGATGATGAATTGTGCTTACTCTGTTGTGTTATTGTAGGTGGAAAATAAATTTTTTATTATTGCTAAAAAGAGGAAGAATTAACACACTACTTTGATAGGAAAATTGAAATAGATTTGTAATGCTTAAAACAGACCTTGAGCGGAAGAATTTTAAGAAATAGTTTATTAAAAAATGTTATGATGTTACAGGAAGATGAATTTCAAAACACAGAGGAAGAAGAAACAGTGGCAACAGTCAGTCTGTCTGAGAGCTGTAGTAGTAAAGGTAAATTTTATTTAGTAAAACAGTTTATTTGTATTTACAAGCCTAGAGTCAAAGTGTTTCCAGAGATATTATACATCAGTCAGGAGTGCAAGTTTTATCAAAGTTGACACCACTGCTGTATATAACATGCAGTTGGTGGGAGAACTGTTCAGTTAGTTAACGTTGTTTGTTAAATTATAACTTAAAATCTGACTTTAGAAATTAAACTGTCTCATTGATAATAACTATAGTAGACTCTTTCTAATATAACGGATTCGGTATTAATTTAACTCAATTAGTTTAAGTAATTTTGTTGGAAATTTTATGTAGATTCTGAAAATGGTGCTAAACATGTATTCAAGGTCAAGAAATTTCAGTGTTACTTGTACAAGTATTGTTTTTTTAAAGAAATCTTGAAATATTTATTAATCCAAGATCATGGTAGTAAAAATAATTCAATCCCTCAGCTGAACCGTTGATGTGAGTTGAGCGAACTTCTAAAATTAAGTTTATATGTTTTTGTGTTTCAACCAACTATTTGGAAAATTGGTCTACTCACGAAGGTGCTGAATACGAAATATATCAGTATAATTTGTTTGCACCTCAGCCTCCAGCCCCGGCTCACACCCTGTTTCGTTCTGCTCACAGTAGGATCCATGGATTATGAACTGCGGTTTGCGATCGATCTTGCAGCCTCAAATTATGGACTGCTTCACAGTTGGCTTCCCAGCCGTTGGCCTCGGATAAGGAGCTGCACAGAAAACACCCACGTGGATTTGAATTAGTTAATTTTATGGTGTTTTACAAATTTGATTTTGGAGGAACCAGGTTGACTATAAAGTTATGTAAAAAAACCAAAATGTGCTGAAAAATCTCTTATATGAATTTTTTAGATAAAGCCCCAAAAATACAAACTTTTTACTCTAGTACGAAAAATCTAAAAAAAAATTTCCTTCTGGTCAAAAAAACTTGCTTACAAGTTGTGGGATTTTTTGGCTTATGTACTCATCCAAGCGACTTAGAAAACCAACTTCTGTACCAAATTTATACAAATCACATGTAAAATGCAGCCGTTGGAGTGTAAATACATAAATACATATACATATATACTTAATATTTTTAATAACACCTAAAAACATATTCTGGGTACTCGTTGACCACTCCTGACCTTAGGTCTCACTATAAGAGGCATTGCGATAGCTCATCTTTCCTTTGGAAATTCGTTGGCAGGCTAAATATACATTCTGATACACAAAACCTCTTGTAAACTGCTTTCATCGATATGTTTTTATTAAATTTACTTTTGTAATTAAAGTGCTTTGTTTGATTCAAGACAAGTAACATCCGTCTGTCCGTTCTATTGCCATTTATGACTGGTTTGACGTTGTTACAGATTCTTATGGGTAAACAAGCAAACAATTCTGGATACATGTAAAAACCATTCTAGAGATATTATTTAGTGAACAAAATGGCGGATAGTTAGTAAAATTCCAGAAATACGTTTTTAGGAAGTTATTTCTTTATTTTGACCCATGTGACCAGCCTCTGAATGATCTTCATGCATTACATATTCACCCTATGTTATATAATGCCTTATATTATGTTACACAATTCTGAACTGTCATTCTATTTTTAGCCGATTTCCATAGGAAACTAGAGCTATTGCAGTGACTCTTATGGTGAGACCTAAGGTAGGGAGTAGTCAATGAATGAGCACTGAACATGGTCCCCAGAAAACGTTTTATATATATATAAGTAAAATACTTTTTAGATTTTTCGTACTAGAACAAACCTGTTTGAGGTTTTATCTAAAAAAAATATAGGAGATTATCCCGTACATTTTGTTTTTTCACATGACCTTATATAGCCAGCCTGGTTCCTCCAAAATTTGTCAAATTGTAAAATACTATAAAAGTACCTGATTCAAATCCACATTGGGATTTTACTATGGGGGCAGCTTCTGATCCCAGGCCAACAGGCGGGATGTAAACTCTCTAACCCATCTATAATCCGATTCCACAAAGTACAAACAAATTCTACTTATATATTTCCATTCAGCACCTTCTTGAGTAGACCAATTTCCAAAATAGTTGGAACAACATATTTCCAAAACTCTAAACATATAATCTTACTTTTGGAAATTCACTCCACTCAAATCAGCGGTCAGCTTCATGATCGAATTATTTTTATTTAAAATTAATTATCTTCTTTATTAGTTATTTTATGTTTAAATTTAATTTCCTTCAATTTCCTAAAGTTTGTTGTTTTTAATACATAAATGGTAGCAAATAGACTAAATAACACAAACAAAATTTAACATCCATCTTTAACAAATAACTTCAAACAGAGAATACCTGTAGTGGTATCTTGAGTATTCCCGGATATCTTTCCTATCCACTACATTGTTTTGGCATTTATTTACTTTTACTTAAAGCTATCACTACAGCATAGATTCTATAGCTTGCAATGTTTTGTTCACTTCACTGACAGATTTTATTATCTAAGAAATAAATATTATACATAATAATTTACAATATCAATTTAAAGCTAAAAGTTGCTACATATACCCAAATTTTATAAATGGTTATATTTTACAATACAATAACAAATCAGTTTCAGATTCATTTGGGCAGCCTAAAACACACATGAGAAGGCATACAGGAGAACAACCATTTAAGTGTAATGAATGTGTATATGCTACTTCTTGGTCAGCCAACCTCAAAGTACACATGAGAAAGCATACAGGAAAACAACCATTTAAGTGTAATGAATGT
>JAGFPH010003053.1:28661-67682 GCA_018207615.1 Philaenus spumarius
TTGCTACTTCTTGGTCAGCCAGCTTCAAAGTACACATGAGAAAGCATTCAGGAGAACGACGATTTAAGTGTAATGAATGTGAATATGATACTTCTCAGTCAGGCAACCTCAAAGTACACATGAGAAGGCATTCAGGAGAACAACCATTTGAGTGTTTATATGCTACTTCTCGGTCAGACACCCTTAAATTACACATGAGAAATCATACAGGAGAACAACCATTTAAATGTAATGTTTGTATATTTGCTACTTCTCGGTCAGACAACCTCAAACTACACATGAGAAGACATTCAGGAGAACAACCATTTAAGTGTAATGAATGTGAATATGTTACTTCTCGGTCAGGCAACCTCAAAGTGCATATGAGAAGACATACAGGAGAACAACCATTTAAGTGTAATGTTTGTGAATTTGCTACTTCTCAGTCAGGCAACCTCAAAGTACACACGAGAAGCCATACAGGAGAACAACCATTTAAATGTAATGTTTGTGAATTTGCTACTTCTCAGTTAATTTAACATAACTACAGTGAAAAAATATCAACAGCTTTGATAGTTAAATAATACATTATATTGTTGTACAACATAATTTATTTGTTCTCTTTCTTTTCTACACAATGAAATTATATATCACAACAATAGTTTGTTGCATATCAAATTTATAGTTGCACACTAAACATTCACGTGTCTTTGTAAAACAACGAGGTCCTTTATATATTAAGGTACCATGAATTTAAAACATTACCTGAAGCAGTAAATTTTACTTACTGTTCATTTTGTGAACATAGTAGTTTGAATATAACGAAGAGGATCAGAACAAATAATGTAACAAGTAGTGTCTTCCACCAGTATTGTTCTTTTAACAAGAACAGAGCGGTCTTGCAGAGTTCTTTTATTTGCGCCAACTGAGTAAACAACAAACAAGCAATTTTAAATACAGATCTTAGTAACTAAAAGATGTTGTTTTATTAAGATTATTGCCCAAGGTAGTCGATTTTCTAGGAATTCTTCTATCTCCCCTCCCCAATTTAACTAGTATATTTGTCAGTTACGGTTGTATTGTGTTACTAAAATTAGTGTTTTTATTGCTGTTTATTTTTTAAATTTTACGGTCAGTTTTTTACATATGAGTCTTCAAAAAGACTATAAATGAATTGCTGAAATTTTAAAGGAATTACGTGATGAAGAAAGTAATTGATGAATACTATTCCGATTTGGGCAAAAATGTTGAACAAGCAAGTGTTTCTGAGTAGAGTGATGAAGATGTAATTGAACATCTTGAGGCGGGTAAAAACCCGACCCAAATGGGCTAATTACTAGGGTAATTAGGCCTAACAATAAAAGTCAGATATAGAAGCCAATAGGCCTAAATATGTAAATGTAGAGTGAGTAATAAGTAAAATAACACTTTGTAAATAGATATCACAAGAAAAAATGTATGTAAAAAGAAAGGAAGTAATTTAAAATAATTATATTGTAAATTGCAGGCCTAGTCAATGTTAAACGGAATAGAAGCCAAGCTCAGTGAATTATTCTAAGGGAAATCGACAGGATAATTCTTGTCGAGTTTTGTCGAATGTTGCACAACTCGGTACTGTTGCTATGCGCCGAAAGAGGCTATGTTAAATTTTTTAAGTTTTTTAAAATATAAAAATAGTAAATTCTTTTTAATGAAATGTGTAGAGGAGAAGAAGACAATAATAATCTAATTAACCGAATTGTTTTAATTAAAATAATTACAAAGTTGTTATAGAGCAAAGACTTAGCTGAAAAATGCTAAAATCCAAAAATTAAAATAATTCAAAGGCCTAAATGGGGGATAAAGTAAAGGATAATAAATTAATAATAATTAACTAAAAATAAATTAACTTAATTAAATATTTTTGAAGGAAAAGGCTCAAAAATAAACAAACTAAAATAACTAAGTAAATCAAAGGAAAAAAGGCTATATAGTAATAAATATATATGAAATAAGGTGTAATATATATGTTTATGTAAGATACCATGTGAGAAGGGGGCATAAACCAAAAAGGGGGGTTGCCAAATCCAAAATTTGACGATTCACAGATAATAGGCCACAGAACCGTGCCCGAAGTGAAGAAGGAAAAAAGAAGAACTGTTTTGGAAGTTTGGGAACCAGGAGAAGAAGGTGGAACCAAGAAAATTCAAATTTGGACCATTTTGAAAAATTTAAGATTCAAAATTAATGTAAAATTAACGAAGGCAATAACTTGAGAACCAGGAACCCTAGAACTACAACTCAAAGGAGGAAGGAATCAGAAGATGGTCAAGAATCCAATGAGCCAAAGAAATCCAAAATCGGACCAGGGGTTACAAAGTTAGAGCACTTAGAAAGTTTTAAATACCAAAAGTGCAGAATTCCTGTATAGACTGGCACAACTTGTGTAAACTGTGTGGAGCGAGCTAGAGGGATGACGTAATGGTTACCACCACCGAGGCCAATACAATTACTTATTGCGCTGCAAATGAAATAATTAATTATCGACGAAACTAAAGTGGATTAATTAAAATAAAGTCGTGGGACTTAATTTAAATAAATAAAGGTAGATTCTACAAGCTAGAAAAGCCAAATAAATCACCAGAGAAACGAAGTTACTAAAAAGAGAAGAGTAAGTCTCTTGACTTCGAGTTGAACAGTACGAGGTTGAGGAAAGGAGAAATAAATTTAGTTGCGTTAAGATAGTCACCCGAGGACCACGTACAAGTCTGTAGAAGCAGTAGTAGGTCGACAGATATCACCAACTCCGGTACAGTTAAGCGGGCCGTAATAAATCGCGATACAATTAAAGAAGAGGAGTGATCCTAAGGGATTGAAGTAAGAAATCGTTCTACCTAAGGAAGAGGAGGAATCCTGGGAGGAAGGAAGAAAGAAGAGGATCAAGGACTTCATTCCAAGGCCTAAACCACCTAGGAGGAAAGCTGCGATCAATCATATTTATTTGTGAGTAGCAAATAACCAAGCTATATAATTTTTTAATATAAATAAAATTCCAGAAATAAAATTTTAATAAATAAAATCCAAAGTAATAGTAAATTCAGGGGAAAGTGTAAAAGTAAAATCATTCAGGAATATTCCCTATTCTCACAATGGTATAAAAGCGTTTCAATATAAATGTAAATAATATCATATGTGTAAATATCAGTAATATATTTGTTTGAAAATTTTAAGAAGTGGAGAATGAATAATTAATTTGTTTTTTGAAATTAAAAAGGTTTTAATTTTCAAATCTTAAATTCTTTTATTTATGAGTTAAATACCCTATATCAGAAATTTAACCAGTGTTCTAGAATAAGTTAGTTGATAAGGTTCTATTAATTCTTGTGTGTGACATAATAACTCCAGACGGCACGGCCCGGAGAAGGAGTCTGACTAGACCTAGTGAAATATTATATAAAGTGTATTTATTACAAACAAATCTTTTAAGATTTAGGAAAGTTAGCGTATTTCCTATTTCTTGTCCACGTATACGCGCAAAAAATATTAAGGGCAAATCAAATAGAAAATAGAGGCGGGTGCGACGTAGCAAGTGACGTCATAACCCGAATTTTGAGTAGGTGCGCGTGTGAAAAGCGGCAAGTAGCTTCAGAACGTTGGGCGAAAACCCTTTGAGCACGACAGCTTAAGGAGTGTGCGCGTGTGCGGCGTGGCAATCTGTATAACGAAACATGATAAAAAATACAAAATTATGTTGGCGGCGCAGAGCCGCCTTTGTGTGCGATCAAGTTACAAAACTATCGCGTGTAAAGTGGTGTTAAAAAAGATGTTACATTGCCAGAATGGATAGGCTTTGACAAAAACTGTGTGTACAAGTAACACGTCGACGATATTGTATGGTATTTTGCTATATGTTTGAAATGGATGTGTGCTACCTACGGTTTATAGGCAGTAAAGGTTGCCGCATTCAAGAAATATTACAAAAAAATAGAGTGGGGGTAAACGAAGCTGTGACGTAGGATGTAGTACCTACTACACACTGATCAAGGTTTTGTCATATATAACGCGTTACTCATTTGTGAATGCTTTACGGCTTGTGTTTTTTGTTTAAACTGTTTTAAGTTATATAAAATGTTTTAAGTAGAACAAATATTTACTAAGGCTACAAAATGAGTCAGAGCTTGAAGAAAACGGTAGTACCGCAGCCGATTGTTATCTTATCAGTAGTTACGTAGGGCCTCAAGTTGCATGTTCCGACAGTAGTGATACGCTTCCGTATTCAATTAATGAGTGACAAGTGCAAAAAGTGTGACAAATTAGTATCTGCTTGCCAGAGCAAAATTCAATGTAATGATTGTCAATCATGGTATCATGGCACCTGCGTTAAAATGACACGTGAGGATATAGATTACCTGCTGATTGAAAACGAAATATGGAAGGAAAAACCAAGTATAGAAGACGTTATAGGGTTTCTGAAAGAAATGAGAGAAGACTCAAGGAAGCAAATAAGGAGTCTGGTAAATGAGCTCGGAAAATCAGTTTAAATGTGTCACACAAAAATTTACGAGTTGACTAAAGTTATAGAATCCCAATGTGAGACTCTAAAGAAGTTTGAGGGATGTGTGGCTTCTTTTAAGGAAAAAGTTGTTCTAGGAAACAGAGTTCTTTAGAAACTCGTTTAGAGGATTTAGAACAGTATTCTAGGGCAAATTCTGTGGAAATAAATGGTTTCCCTGAAGATAAAAATGAGAGTGTTCGAGAGATAGTGATGAAAGTGGGCAACAGTTTGGGTTACGCTATAAGTGATGACATGGTCGATGCTTGCCATCGCTTGGATCATTCAAACGGCGGTGCTGGTCAGAGAACGCAAGGAATGATTGTAAAGTTCACTCGACGAATTATCAAGGAAGAACTCCTGAACAAGGGAAGAGTCAAACGTGACTTTAACACACAGGATTTAGGTTTTATGGACAGGCCCAGGAAAATTGTTTACATAAACGAGAGTCTGAGCCCAGCAAGACGTCGAGTCTTCAACGCCGCTCGAGCCGTAGGAAGTCGAGAAGGTCTTAACCATTACAACAATGAATCAGGTAGCTGACTTGGAAAAACTGCCATCAATCACTCAAACTGTGTAAATATTGTTAGTTTTTGTTCCTAGTTTTTAATTTTTGTATAGAAGTTTTGTTTAAATTTAATTTTTTGTGGGTTTTCACCTCATTTTTCTGTAGAAATTTTTGTTTACAAGGAAGTATTGGGTTTCACGTAAATTTTTTAGAATGAATTGTTTTGAAAATAAATGTTTTAAAGATTTTGAGAACGATTTTATAATTATTCAACAAAATATTAGAAGCCTAAGCCTAATATTTACTCAAATTGCATTCATTAGAAAAAATACCAGATATTATTATTTTGAGTGAGATATGGATTGATGATAGTGAATTAGGCTTGTACACAATTCCAAATTTTAATCAGATAGCAAAATGCAATAATAATTACCGAGCTGGAGGGGTAATAGTTTATGTGTCCGAACATATTGTGTACACGAATCTAAACGTTGACTTTACAACAGCTGATATCGTGCATATACAAATAACCTTATTTGACGCTCAAATAGATCTTATCGCTATTTACAGACTTCATGCTTTTATTGATGAATTAATCTTATTTATACAAACAAAAACTAATATTAATCTCATTATAAGTGGTGACATAAATATTGATTTACTAAAAACTCAAACTTTACGGTATGAGGACAATTATCGTATTGGAATGGCAAGTTGTTACGTCGCTGATCAACAGTCCAACTAGAATTACAGCCGACTCAAGTTCATGCATAGATCATGTATTTGTTAAAAGTAATGTAAATATAAAGTATGAGAGTTGTTTGATTGAATTAGGTGTAAGTGACCATAGAATGATGTGTGTGTTAAGTGTGATAGGAGAGTAGATAGGACGGAACGTTTTAGGCAGATGCTCGATTATGATAAATTGGTAGTATTTGCAAAGGAAATAAATTGGGTTTCGGTTTATCAAGCTCAGTCCGCCTCGGCTGCTTTTGAAATATTTCTTACCTCAATACAGACTGTTGTTTTAAATTCTTATAGAATTATTGAGGGTGGAAGTATGTTGTATAAAAAGTTAAAGCCTTGGATGAATAAAACACTCTTAACGCATATAAGTAAAAAAAATATTTGTACAAATTGTGCCTAAAGTATCCTAATAATACTGTCTTACAGCGTAATTATACTCTTAATACCTGTATACAGTTGACAAATTTAACCATATGGAAATTGAAGAAAAATATAAACTTGTAGTCCAGAGCTTTATCAAACAAAGATTATTTATTTATTTGAATGAGGTATTTAAATCAACATGCAAGTTTACTTGCCAAAAAACGTAAAGCAAAACTCTAACTTCAAAAGTTTCAAAGACTGATGACATAAGCCATAACATTAATTAAGTGTATAAAAATCATTGTATAAGTGAGTTTATTATATAACTCCTCTCTGTATGCTGGTGGCCAGTTGACTCATCTTCCCTCTACCATCCCCCACTGCGCACCTCCGAGTTCGAGCTTTGGACAATTTTATAAATTGTAAGGTAAAACATTTAAGGTTTTATAACTTTTTTAAATATTTTAGTACCTACGTTCAAAATGTGTTCTGCTTAACTGCCTTTTTGTAACAAATCGTGATTTCAGAAAGAATGTAAATAACAAAATAATAAAACATGTAATAAAAGATTGTTGGTGAACATGTGTGTTATTTCATACAAAGGTTGTACTTCATTTTTTAAGTTATATTTTAAAAAATTCCAGATGAAATCAAGTTCATTTTTTTAAACTTGATGGTAGCCTAGTAGGCCTACCTTTATATTTTGGAAAATCTTACCGGTAGTAATCTCAATTTAATTTGAAATTGAAATCAAAATTGAGATTGCTGAGGTAAGATTGTCCACAGTTTATATAAGTGGTCAGAAAAGCATTAAAATAATGTTTTAAGAAGACTATATTTCAAAATTTGTCCATACATCTCCTTCAGCCCTCTGTAGTTCACAGTACTGGAGAAGCTCTTTTTTTAGAAATGAAGCACTGCCGTGAAGTAGTAGTCTTTATATAGGCCTACTTCTTATAACTAATTGTATGCTCTGTACATTACGATGTTGAAAATCCCTAGCAAAATGAACTTGATTAGATATAGTTTGTTATTTTTAGGTCTGAAAAATTTCTTCTGAAAAACTAAATAAACAAAAAGGATTGTAAAAAGATATACATTTCCAACGACTTCTAATTTCAAAACAGATCATAATATAGCCTACATTAGATTTAATATTTTGTAATCAGTAAATAGGTATGAGACTGTAATAGTATTACTTTTAATTGTACACATTTATCTAGTCTAACATTCACACATCATAGGTAGGCCTAGATGAAATTTGTTTTTAAACAGTATTTTTTTAATGTACAGTAAAATTTTGACTAACCGTAACCGCCATGACCAAGGACATGACGGTTAAATGAATATACGGATGACAGAAATACCACGTTAGAAAAATACCTTAACCTATAAATAGCAATCAAACGACTAATTGGGTATTAATATAAATTATACCTGTTTGCAATATACAAACTATTTTTTTTTAAAATAAGTACAAAAGATTTACATCAGAAAAGTAACATGTATTCAAGTTCTGTAATATAGAAGTTAAAACTTATAGTTATAAAGTGATTATTGAGCTTGAAATGTGCTGTAATCAGTCATTTGCTTGTGCCTCTTTTGGGCACGAGCTTTCAGCATGTGGCAATTTTCCGGATCTTGCGAAGCAGTAACGTCGGATTATTTTCTTCTTGATCTTCAAACCACTCGATCAGGGTGTCTACCAGCTCCCAAAAGTCAAGAAAGTCCCACAAAAGTCATGATTTGTTGTCTAAGGTCACCATTTTTTCCTGCCTGAAATTGAATTTCCCATGTGCTTCAGTTTGTACTGGATTTTTTTAATAACCCGTGTAAATGTGTGGGACCTCTTGATGCAAATTTTAAATCTATTTAACGATTTGGTTCGATTCATCTCATTCACTTGATAGAGAGCTGTTCAATTGATCGATACATATAATAAAATACACTTTGAGCTCGACGGATGAGAAGGAATTTATATTTAAAAATAACACTATTCTCACTCACATAAGTTTAATTATCAAACTCGTTTCAACGACAAAGTCGTCATCCTCAGTGATACATGAGCTACAACTTCGGTCAACCGAAACGGTTGTGAAATTAATAAAAAAAGCTAAATTAAAACTAAAACGCTCATGTAAAACCGAAACCATGCGCTGAGGGTGGCCATTTCGAGATCTCCTCAACAGCGCCGCCGGCCACGTGTTTTCCCAGGCATTGACCTTCCTAGAACTACCCTCCATCCCTCCTGCCCCCGCTCTTTCACTTTTCACACACTTGCCGTTTAAGTTGTGCTACTATATTCAAGGCGTGAAGGTTGTGACACTAGCGGAAGTATAAATTCTTCTCAGTTCTTTAGCTTTTAGTAATTTAATCTTACATTGTTTTATTTTAACTTTTAACTCGCTTAGGTTGTTTTTTAATGTTGAGTGTGAAACTTTAGTTTGTTAAACTTTAGAGATTCTTATAAAGTGACTTTAGGGCAGTTTTCAAAACAATGGCCGGTAAAAGAAAACGTGTCGTTATCAACATAGCCGATAAACTGGAAGCCGTTAGACGTGTTGAAAACGGTGCTTTATTACGATGTGTGGCAGCGGAATACAATGTCGGTGTTTCAACTGTAAGTGACTGGATTAAGAATAAAGAGAAACTTACTGAACATTCAACTAAAATCCCCAACCGTAAAACCATGAAAACTTCAGATTTTGAAAAAGTCAATGAAGCTTTGTTCTTGTGGTTCACACAACAAAGAGAAAAACGTGTGCCTTTATCAGGACCAGTGCTTCAAGAAAAAGCCAAGATGTTAGCTGAACTTTTAGGAGACGATGGGAAAAACTTTGTTGCAAGCAGTGGATGGCTGGATAGGTTTAAGAACCGGTACGGCATTCGACAACTGACCTTATATGGTGAGAAAATGTCAGCTGATCATGACGCAGTAGACGTGTTCAAGACAGAATTGGAAGAAATGATTGAAGGCTATACGTATGACCAAATATTTAATGCCGATGAAACCGGTCTGAATTTTAAAATGTTGCCAAAATCTTCGTTAGCCTGTGTTAAAGAAGTTTCCGCACCAGGGCACAAAATGCAAAAACAGAAAATAACAATTCTTACGACAGCAAATGCGACCGGATAATTCAGACTTCCTCTAATGTGTATAAGAAAAGCTCAGAGACCTAGAGCTCTGAAAAACATTGCTCCTAACGCTATGCCAGTTTTTTATAGAGCACAGAAAAGTGCGTGGATGTCATCGGATTTGTTTGGAGATTGGTTTTACAAACAGTTTGTTTCAAAAGTAAAAATTTGTTTGACTGAGAAACAGCTTCCACACAAAGCTATATTGCTTGTAGACAATGCCCCATGTCACCCTGGGAATTTACAAGATGGCGACATTAAAGTTGAGTTTCTACCACCAAACGTAACCAGTCTCATCCAACCAATGGATCAGGGCGTCATCGAGACTTTTAAATGCCACTACAGAGCGTACCTCCTGAGGCACGTCTTACATAAAAGTGAACACGAAAATAAGGATCTTACAGATTGCTTGAAAACTGTGAATATGAAAGATGTGGTGTACTGGTGTGCTCAGGCGTGGGACAAGGTTAAATCTAGCACACTCAAAAAAGCCTGGAACAAACTCTTCGATGGCCTTTCAACTTCAGTTGACCAATGGGAAGACGAGGATTTTGAGAATCTGTCAGAGCTACTGCATAAAGTGCCAGGTTGTGAAACAATTGAAGAAGACCAAATTTTGGACTGGTTGGAAGCAGACGATTCCGAATTTGAGCTAACCAATCAATAATTGTGGATATGGTCACGGAGCCGGCAGCGCCTGATGCAGCAGACGACATTGATGCAGAGACGACTCACGATGAGTTCAGCCGAGTAACAGCTGACGACGCATTCAATGCACTTGAGGTAAGATTATTTTCAGCACATTAAAACTTTATCAGCAGATTTAAATTGTCTAATTTTAGTTTTTACGAGTTTTCTTTAAATTTTTAAATTAAATTATGTTGTTAATATTTTTTTATTACTGACGTGGTCAATGTTTTTATATTTTGGTTAAAATAGTTGTAGGCTGATTACAGTACAGCAATACAGTAATGAGGGGTGTTGTTGTAGGTGGCCCTTCGATTTGTGGAGAAATTATCTGATGCCACTCCCGCTGATGCGTTGTTAATGAAGAGATGGCGAGATAAGGCTGCTCGGAAACGCTGTACGAATAAAACTCAAAAATCGATGTTTGATTATTTTAAGTTAAACTAGATACTGTTTCCACTTTTGTCTTACTATACAACTGCAATATTGTAAATATGTTAGTCACATATATTTAATAAAGCTCTTTACATTAAAATAACGTGTGTACATTATTTAATTTAGCCAAAAACCATCCCAAACTCCATAACCATGGCTTAACCGAAAAAATTGATTATCCGAAACAGGTCTGCCCCCATTAGTTCGGTTAAACGGGGTTTTACTGTAGTAATACAATTAAAATAAAAAATAATAATAAAGAAATAAATTTTGAAAAAATAAAAAATTAATATAAATAAATACATAAATATGAGCAAAAAGTGAAAAAATTACAAAAACTAATAAATAATAATTATTTATAAAATTATTTATAAACTAGCATAAACATTTTCAAGAAGAAGAAAATATACATATATATACAAGATTGTATATTAAGCTACGTTTTAATGGAAACGGACAAAGTACAACTAACATGATGCAATTTAGGCTTACAAGTTATGATTATGTGAATAAATGATCTTTATAAATACAATTTTCCATGTTACTTTGTAGTAATACACAATGTTTAAGTTTAAATGAAACAAATTATTTTACTATGATAAATTTAAGTAAATAGCCATATGAGAAAGTAAATATTGATGCAGATTGATTTAATAATAATATACTTGATCTTAAATTAAAAATAAATAAAATAAAGTTATTATAAATGAATATGACAAAAACACAATATAGTAATTATTTATAAATATATACATTGGTACAAACATTTTTCATGAAAAAGAACAACAAAAACAAAAATTGCAAATCGAGGTAAGTATGCCTAGAAACAAATAAAGTAAAACTAACATGATGAAAGTTAGGCCTACAAGTTAAGCTATTAAAAGTGAATTATGTTTTGAATATAATTTTCTATGTTAGTTTTTAATATTAAACAATGTTATAAGTTTGTATAAAGAAGAATACAAAGTTCATAGAATAATAAATATAAAGTAAATTTGTATTTGGTTCTAAATTAATATAGAGTTCTGTATGTTCTATAGAGTTCTAACTCGTTGTTCACTATTATGACTTTATTTTATCTATAGGCCTATTTATAAAAGCGAAATACCACTGACTCACTGATCACGATTTCTTCAAAACTACCAAACAGATTGGAATGAAATTTGGTATGTAGCTTCCTCTAGGGCCATAAGTGTTCACTAAAAAAGGGTTTAAAAAAAATGGAAATTTTAGGGGGGTTTGGGGGATCAAATTTATTAAAATACTATTTCTTCAAAACTACGGAACGGATTGGCATGAAATTTGGTATGTAGCTTCCTCTAGGGCCATAGGCATTCGCTAGGATAGGGTTTAAAAAAATTCGAAATTTTAGGGGTTTTTGGGGGATTAAAGTTATTAAATCACGATTTCTTCAAAACTACCAAACGGATTGAAATGAAATTTGGTATGTAGCTTCCTCTAGGACCATAGGTGCTCACTAAGATAGGGTTTTAAAAAATTGGAAATTTTAGGGGGAGTTTGGGGGGTAAAAATGACTAAATCACGATTTCTCCAAAATTATAGAACAGATTGGAATGAAATTTGGTATGTAGCTTCCTCTAGGGCCATAGGCGCTCGCTAAGTTAGGGTTTAAAAACATTCGAAATTTTAGGGGGTTTTTCGGGGGATCAAAGTTATTACATCACGATTTTTTCAAAACTACCAAACGGATTGAAATGAAATTTGGTATGTAGCTTCCTCTAGGGCCATAAGTGTTCACTAAAAAAGGGTTTTAAAAAAATGGAAATTTTAGGGGAGTTTGGGGGGGTAAAAATTACTAAATCACGATTTCTCCAAAATTATGGAACAGATTGGAATGAAATTTGGTATGTAGCTTCCTCTAGGGCCATAGGTGCTCAATAAGAAAGGGTTTGAAAAAATTCGAAATTTTAGGAGTGGTTTGGGTTGATCAAAGTTACTTAAATCATAATTTCAGATCTTTTATTATTATGAAAATAGTGCTTTTATTATTTAAGATCTATATATATAAAAGCCCAATACCACTCACTGACTGAACACTTATAAAGAATACAATTACGTTAAAAAAACTGAAAATACCAACCACCACGGGCAACGCCGTACGGGTCAGCTAGTTAATATATAAAGTTTCCCAAGCGTCAAGATTATTCCGTTTGGTAACATTTTTTAGAAGGGTTGTATTCTCTACTTTAAAAAAATTATTTTCTCTAGACAATGTTTAGCTATAGCTGATTTATCGGACCGGTTGTATTTAAAATGTGAAAAATGTTCTTTACTTCTTATGTGAGTGAGAATATTGTTATTTTTATTTTTTAAATATATAATAAAAGGTAGAGGTTCTGCGAATCGTAATAAACAAGTGCTTAAACTATTACCTAGCGAATGAAATTTTCTTGTAGCGAAGAGTGGTGAAACGAATCTTTTGAAACATGGGTCCGGATTATTTGTTCAGTTTCACGAATTGTTCTAGTTTATATTTATTTCATGGCGTGTGTTCTGTATTATAATTTCTTGATAAGTATCTAGCCAGTATGATTCGTGATTTTTTTCATATCTGTACATTTTTGTAATACGTCAATCTGTATTTTCATTTGATTGAAAATAAGATCACCAAATTTCTATTATGAAGTATTAGACACCCTGTCAATGCAATTAGCATTGTTTCTGCTTCTGAGTGGCTAACAGTTTGTTTTTAAACACAAAAGGTATTTTCGTCATTATCAGCTGCTTCTTCTTCCTCCACATTCACAGTGGCATCAATTTTGCCATCATTTAAAATTTCAAATCCTCCATCCGATCCGTCACATTCTAACCACTTTTTTACTTCTTCTAAAGTCAAATTCGCCGTGTTTGGTAGGTGACTACAGCTACACGATTTCATCGACTGTATCAGCTTCCGTTTCTTCAGATTCTTCGTCTTTAGGTTGATGGCAAAGTTTATTCCATCCATTTTTTAGGTTTGATACTGTAAGATCACCCCGTGCACTGGCGACATCGTAAATGGCATCCTTAATAGTGTAAGATTTCCAAAACTCATTCATAGAGTTCGACACATCAGATGAAAGTAAACTTTTAATAAAAGATTTTTTATAATGGCATTACAAGTTTGTGATATTTACAGTGTCTAAGTCACAACTGAAACCTGAGAGTAGAGTAGGAAAGGACAACCTACACTACTGTAAAGTGAAAGATTAGACTGGGGAAGGATAGACTAAAGGCCAGGCTACATTCCTGTTTGTAAACCACACCTCTTTTGGGGTTTCACTGTACTGACGAATCATTGAATGACAGTTAATCAAAGTTTTGCTGTATATCTAATTAATCTACCAGTGATTTTTCACATGGGCTTACTAGTATATCTTTACAATTCACTAGACCAGTACAGTTATCATATAATATACTGTGTGTTTCAAAATGAATATCATGGTTTTAAGGTCTTTGTAGTAAATTACATTAAATTTAACAATTATAAATAAAACATTAAATAATGAATGAACAACTTAAACAGTTTTTCCTTCAAGTGTTCAATATGAGCATCATTCGTTACACGCCCCACATCGAGTTGATAGCCGAGTTCGTCCCAAATCTTGTTCAGCGTGTCTGGAGTTATTGTTGCAACAACTCCTGTTTCTTAAGTCGTAAAGGTCAGCTGGTTGCGGAGGCGCATACACATGATCCTTTATAAATGCCCAAGGCGATAAAACCCCCTAGGTTTCTCCCCTTAAAAAAAATGTATGAATATCCAAACATAAAAATCTGGAATTCCTAATTCACGACTAGCCTTCCCAACTGATTTCTTGTGGCTACGTGTGAAAGACTCTCTCACTCGTTCTTCAGTCACTCTTGGTCATCCCGTACTCTTCAAACTGCAGAGGAATACATTTGAACTTCATACGGAATGCACGTTGCACTGTAACTACAGATTTAGCCTTGCAATATGTAAAACAAAAAAAAAACTTTCACTGTTCGCTTTATAACGTTAGGCGTTATAAAAATAAAATAAATAATTTGTAAATAAACTTGTTAAAAAAAAAATGGATTACACCTTATAGATTACGACCACAAGTACACTTCCATAGACCAAAACCTTGAAATAATTCACATCTGTAAGAATTGCCAATTAATGTCATCACTCAAGGAATTCGAGATATACGCCGCAACAAAAAATCAGAGCCAAAATTTATTGAATGACAAGATAAACTTCAGTTCTAATGAATTGTTTAACACAGTCATCCAACTAAAGGAAGGAACCATACCGCACGAGTCATAGGTCGCCACACTCATACTTCAGTTAGTCATCAGAAACCGGCCGGCATACAACGTGTTCTGCTACGTAGCTAAATTTAAAATATTATTAAACCGTGATATTCGCGCATATTATGCATTTGTACAAACATGTTTATATAATCATTGTGATTGTAATGTGTATTTTGTGTATAAAATGTATTAATTTATTTTGTGAACGTTAAATGCCAGTGATGACAAAGCCTCAGAACGGCGGAAATAAAACTATTTTTTAACATGATGGACAAGGATCCGACGATGACGGTTTAACCGTCGAAACTAGTCATCCTAAGCAGGAAGAAAAAACATTGGATTGTCAGACAGAAATACAAGGTAATTTACCTTTCTAATATATTCATCAAAAAAATGGAGTCGAAAAATTTCAAATAAAATAAAAAAATTTGTTCAAATGAATAAAAAGATTATATGTGAATTATTCTTTGCTTAACACGTATTTTATTATTTAATTTTAATGCAATAACACTCTCTCTTTAAACTACTTTACTTTCAAATCAAAAAACTAACACTTAACCTCAAAAAACTACTTTGTTTACTTTTGAAAAATCTGTCAATCTTCCACATATAATTCCATCTATGCATCATATCTGATAATTATGCATATTGTATTTTACACAAAACATTTTATTCCAATTTGATTTACCGGGGTATGTTTCGTTGCTGCAAAAGTACTCCCTATATGGACAATCGTGAGAACCAATGAAATTCAAAGCATCGTGACGAATAACTAAACTCTTTACTCGCTCATTGTCAAAATGTTTTTACACAAGAAAAATTTATCCGTAACACATGAGTTACAAAACATAATTTTACAATTTACAACATACAACTTAAAATTTTATTAAAAAAATGAGACGCAGTTTTAATTTAGAATAGGTCTATGTAAAAAAATTGAATTTAAAAGGCAGACTGAAAATTATTATATTCTATGACCATTAACACCTTTAAAATAGTTCAAAAAGTTCAACATACACCTAGGTTTTCAATGATATTTAACGATACTTGCATGGCACAAGAAGTTCTTCAAAGCGTTATAAGTCACATGGTCACAAGTTGTTAATTTACGAATTCTCCAAAAATACTCGCTGGATTACAACGATAAAGCGTATACCTTCGTATACCATTTACCACTCTCTCTTACAAACAATTATTCACTCCTCAATGAATTCACAATTCACACAACGCCGGAGATACAAGCTTTTAAACCATCTTGAAGGTAAGTTGGGCACGTACAGAGATAATATTACCAAGAGGAGATAGGCAACTCAATGTTATAAGTTGAAACTATCTTCAGCGCTTCTGGTGGAAATGTAGTGGACTAACAAACACAGTTTTACTAAACGTAGTACGTTGTATCTATTTTAACCGGTATTGTAGTATATAATTATAATTTATAGGCCTACTATTAAATCATTACTTTTGCATATTTAAGCATTATTCTTTGGCTACTAACTGTGAAATTTATTTTGTTAAACAAAAGTTTATTAAATGACTCTAGAATAAATTGTCATTTAATAATACATTTTGTCTATAATTTAAAACACAGTAGTAATCTAAGAAAAATACTTAATTTCAAAAGTAATCACATAATATTAGGCTGTAAAAATTAAAATAATGTAATATTTATTTAAATTTATAACACTTATAAATTAACATATTATTATTTGAAAATAGCTTTGGTAAAAGTATTATTGAAATATATTTGACCACTTGTAGATAAAGAAATCTTATTTGTTAGTACACTCAAATTAAGTGGATGCACAATGGTTTTAATTAATAATGGTTTTAGACATTTTTAATCATAATTTTGTCTTTATAAAAATAAAAGAGAATGCATTATTTTTGTTGTCAGTAAAGAAAGCACTCACTAGAAGGATAGTAAACAAATAATAACATTTTTTTAGATAATATAAATTTATTAAAACATTATATCACCTAGATATATAATCAATAATATTCACATTAAATTTTCTTGAAAGGTTTATAGGAGCCGATGACGGTAGAGAACCTGTAACAAACATACCAGCCAATTAGAATTTTTTCAAACAAGGTATTACATAATGTAAAATGTTGTTAGAAGCTTAATTTAACAAAATGATAAAAAAGTAGAATGATGTGACAATTTGGCTTTGAATAAATAGGAGGAACTAAGTCGCCTTCCTGAGTTGTAAATAAACCTTTAGTTTGCATTCATCAAAATTTGATAGTTACAAAGTGCAATGTTATCTTCTAGGCTATTTAACAAATTTTGTGACTCTTACATTTCACTGTTCTTTAAAAAAAAAAAAAAACAGAATCTTATGTTTCAATATATACATAAAAATTAACCCCTTTTATGATTTCTCATGACTTAAAATGTTTCAATACCTTGAACGTAGTGTTTGTATCTTAATCTTGACATTGTTTATCGCCTGTATATGTCATACTTAATAATAGTTTGAATTATATATATGGCCATATTTATTTGAATTTTAGATATAGATAGCCTTGCTTTTATAAATAGTTTGACTACTTTCTTAACTAGAAAATTCTAACTACATTACAAGTGAAAAAATTATTGCAAAATAAAACTAATACAGTAAGACCTCGACAATCCGGCACCCTCGGGAATCCGGTGATGCCGGATTATCGAAAATGCCAGATTATCGAGGTCTTCCTTTAAAATGGTTTAGACAGGGAATAAACTATAAATAAACGCACATGTACTGTATATGAACAGGTAAATTACACGTTGAAACAACGTAACATTAACTACGTAGAGAAATTGCCGCTAACTAATAAATTTTAAAAGCCTAAAACAAAATCATTTTGTACATAAATATCGTGCGAGTGACTCGCTGATGTTATAATTTTGATCATAGCACCATGCTTCAAGATGATGAAATATTTTTCCTATAATAACCTGATTAATTTTTTATAAGACATATCTAGCCTTTAAAATAATTTTAAAGGTTTAAAATAATTTTAAACAATGAGAGCACATTGTTTTGAATCGGTTCTATTTTTAAGAGAAATTTTGATTGAAATGTTTGTTTTGGACAAGTTTATTGAGCAGTAGATTTTTACACACTGTTTTTAACGGATGCGGAGCCATCTGACAGTGTAGACCGGGCTTAAATCACTCAATGATTACAAAAACTGCTATTTTTAACGAGTGCAAATTTTCAAGATGATTGATGCCGAACTATCGAGGTCTTACTGTAATAATAGAAAATTCTGTCGCAAAAAATAAAATTAATCAATTCATTATAATATATACTTTCTCTTACACATGTTTAACATACAAAAACCTAAATAATTATAACTAACTTACCAAGTCGAACTGCATACATAATAGTAGATGCTACAGAGTGACTTAAAACCTGAGCTGCTTTGGCGACTTTCATTTTTTGGGTTCCTATAGGCTCCAAATGAGAATCTTTCAGCTTATGTAGCATACGGAACTCTGCTGAATATTTATCCAAATCGTATGCAGTTCTAATGTCATCTCATCTGCCAACTCCATCAAAGTCCAGACTACCTGTAATTAGTGAAAAATACAGACAATGTAAAAATTATTGATTTATATGTGCTACATTAATATTTTTTATATTAGTTCTGAAAGTAAACTTAACTCCAGTAGGGCTTCTAGCAAAATGATTTTTTGTACATGTATGTCATAAGTTTTAAAATGAAATAAAATTGCAATTATTGTTAACCATGGGACTTTTTGCTCAGAAATAACAAATTATTGTATAACCATGCTTTAATTATAGTGAGTTGAACAATTTGTTTTTGTTTTTTGTTAGGCTATATTGAATTCATAAATTAGGCCAAGCCTAAAGTCAAATGTAACACAATTATACACAATTAAATAGTAAAATGTTATAGCCTAAGGTTCTGTTGCTGGCTAATGTAAAATGCTGGCTAAATTACAGAATAAACTGTACATAAAACTATATTTCCAGCAATTTTAAAATGAAATAAACACAGAATTATAATTATTAAAATATTCAGAACAACATATTATAAATTAAAAAAAAAAAAATACAGCCTATTTGAAATTAAAAAACAATCCATGTGTATATAAGAAAACTTGATTGGATGAAATAAAGGCCAAGAGAAGGTGGTGACATAATTGCACCCGGGATGCTTTAACAAATTTGTTTATAATTACATAATTTTATACACATACTATACTTCAAATACTGCAATAAAATATAAGACACCACAACTTTGTCCTTACCTGAAGTAACTCTACATTTCACGTGCTTCAGGAACATATTTCTTGTAGATTTGAGCAGATGAGGAAGATCGTAAATGGTGAAGATAGGATTGCCAAGATAGATGCTGTACAGTCAAGGGTGGCAATAAGGATAGAATGGCTCCGCAGTGTAACGTCTGCCTTGTCTCATCCAAAAAATCTTCATTTTTGAAATGCTGGTCACAAATATAGCCAAATGGACGTTTCGCTTCCAGATTAATGGAGTTGTTCTGAGTAAACGAAATCCATTGTTGACATCTAAAATAAAATAAAATAGTATATAGAGATATTCCGTTCAAATTTCGTTTAGTTAATACACTTTTCATACATGTTGTATATTTTTTATTTAGCGGTACGGTAGGCTATTTAATTAGCCTACCTACAATATAAATTGGGCTAATGCTTTTTCATTATTTTATTGTTAGGATATAAATTAAGTAAAACTTGTTTTTAAATCATATTTTAAGACTTAGAACTTTTAATAACTTAAGACTTTTAGAAATAGATTTGAACATTACAATTACGTACTAGAGCATTTTCTTGTGTATACATCAACTCTGCCGCAATATGGTGTACAATATTTTTTCGCGTAACTTTACTATTCGACTATAGCCTAATATTTTTGCAGACAACGACGTTGTTTTACATTCTACTGTTAAATGTTGAATACAGATAAACATAATGTGACTAAATAGGTAAGGTTAAAACCTTTTTGGTATTTTTTGTATTATTATTTTTGCATCTCTGTTGCCATAGTTTATCCTAGAGTTGAATAGTAAAGTTGTGGCCTATGTTTGCAGACAACGACGTTGTTTTACATTCTACTGTTAAATGTTGGATACAGGTAAACATACTGTGACTAAATACTCATAGGTTGGAACCTTTCAGGTTTTTTTAAAAATCAGTATTCTTGTATTTACGTTTCCATAGGTTAGCCTAGGGTCGAATAGTAAACTTGCACCCAATAATGTAACACTCAGACAACATAACCATAAATTATCCTTATCTAAAACATGTAGGTAAGTACCAACCTGGTGCTAAAATTATAGGTACATAGGCTATTTTGGCCTTATCTAAAACATGTAAGTATCAACCTGGTGCTAAAATTATAGGTAGACCTACATAGGCCCTAGGCTATTATATTTAGAGATTATCCACTGTTATGGTTATTAAAACAAGAATAAGTTTATATTAATACCTGAAGGTAGCCTAATTATTACAAGTCGTTTGAACTTACATTTAAATAATCAATTTACATTATTGTAGTAATGTGGATTATAGGGCAGTCTAAAATGTAAAAATACTGTACTTTTTAACACAGCCTAGATTAAAATGCTAGGTCTATACAAATTAATTCCTGTGCTATTAGTATACAAATCATACTTACAGTGACCGATTTCTTTTACTTTGCAATGGGAAATTGAAAAAAAGTGCTTCTTCTGTTATTAGTTTGAGCATTTAAGCACCCTTTAACATAGCACAATTTTACTCTACCCATTTCTTACAAAATCATTCCACTTTGCTAACCGTTAATTCTCAAATACTTAAAATAGCCTATTTAAAAAAAATACTTAAAATAAGTCTAGCCTAGGCCTTAGAATTTTTATTTGTCATTACACAATCTAGTTGGTAATTATAGGCCATTTGTACTTCCATTTAATACTGTTTTAACAAAGCCTAGAATAAAGGTTATAAAGATTAATTATTGTATTCAAACCATACTTACAGTGTCGAATTTCGTTTAGTTTTGTTTGGTAACGCAAAAAAATTTCTTCCTGTCTCATTAATTTGCGAATTCAAACATCCTTTCACGTAACAAACTTTAATTTTATCCATAATTCAATTATAATAAAACAGTGTCCGCTAGACTTGTGTAACTCATGAAGGAGCCGTTCAGAAGATCGGCTCACTTCGACTGAGCCGAATGAAGTACTTCAGATATCCACAAGATTGTAGTTCACTAGTTCAGTAGTTCACTAACTGAAGGGCTCACTGTTTTCTTTCTTTACATCCGGTGATATGTGAAGCGTAAGGATTGTCGTTCAGTAGTCCAGTAGTCCACTAACTCACCCAATTTCCGGCTCCTATTCCGGCTCTCATATCTTTTGGATATGTGCCAAATGAAGGAGTTGTTTCTTAACATCTCACTATCTCAGTCTCAGTAGACAGTCGATGCCCGTGTTTTACTTTGTACAATTTATTTGATTGCGTGCTTAAAGTAAGGAACAAATATTTGTTAAAGTACATTGTCCTTGCAGTCTATATTTTATTAGTGTTGAGTGTATATTAAACTATAACCTTTGTATTAGTTTAATTTACTTTCCATTAATGTTCTTATTTATGAAGTGATCGTAGTTTTCTTTTTTTACCGAAATAACAGTTTTTAAATATTTATAATTTTATTTACTTTAATAAGTAAATCATATATGCGTGTATTAAGATTGTAAAAACAAATTTAAACTAATATTATAAAGAGGTAAAATTTGTTTGTATGTAGGGGGGGAGGGATCTCTAGAACAACTGAACTGATTGAAAAAATGGTAATAAAAAGCTTTACTATCCCTGAGTAACAGCTAGGCTATAATTCATTTTGATAAAAACATTTTTTATTTCAATATTTGTAAATTTAGTCGGAAAAAATCCTAAGGTTAGGCCTAGACTGGTGAATTATGAGCATAGCAACAAATTGAATAAAATAACACATAAAACTGTTTGCTCTAATATTTCTACCTGATTTCAAATTTTGAAGCAACTATTTACTGTATTTCTAACTTTTGGGTTAGGGTTTTTGAACATTTAACATTATTTACCATCTTAGCTTTTTGGTTATTATTAATCCTACACCTTTATTATAAAGAAAAGATAACTTGATTATGTGTATAGAAGGTTCTAACGGGGATGGCGTGCGGAGCACGCAGTGGTTTCCCCTAGTAGCCTATGTAATAATATTGTGTAACTTAATCTTACACATTGTGTTTTAGTATTGCTATCCTAATGTCAATAGTTTGGAAAGCATTCAATGCTATGACTTGTATTACAATTTATAAATCACTCACTACATCTCATTCAATACGTTCTGAACTACTGAACTAATTGAACTACTGAACTACAATGGTGAACTAGTTCCTTTCACTGAAGGAGATTCACTGAACTACTTCAGTAAACTGAACGACATTGCCCAAGCCTACTGTCCGCTATTCTTGCATTACTTTTATTTAAAAAAATAAACGTTTTCTTATGACGTCATCCACAGTTTGTGCGATACCAACGCTTCTGGTGGAATTGTAGTGGACTAAAAATTGAAACTGTAACATGGAACACGTTTCCCTATATTAGTTATCCCACCCTGGGCACGTACAAGGCCTTCGTAAATCGTCATGGTTACTTACCAGCACCGCCATCTATTTTGAGTCTGTGTTCTATATCACCATAGACGTTTGTGCTATTATATTTTTTATCAAGTGATGTAGTTCTTTTAATAACTATTTCCTTTTAAATGTCTTACAACTGTTTGTTATGTGACCTTAACATTATTTTAAACTGTTTTTTTAATATGCACTGTTAGTTTTATCAATGTTCAATTTTCACACCAGTATATAACGCACTTTTGTTTACCAATGTTTTTTCCTATCCATTAAAAATTAAGTCTGCTCTTTTAGTTTTATATTATAGTCTGCATATATTTTTTATCTTTACATTTTTTAAGTTATTATAATTTACTTGTTTTGCGTCTTTGATTTATTTATATAATATATGTATATACAATTCATTAAATTTTGATTACTAGATCTTGCGTATCTTTTGTTACTAGACCCATCATTCTTTGTTTAGACGTTATTGGAATTTACTTGTTTCATCATAATTTTCTATAACACGGATTGTGTATGTCACAGCTTTTATTTACTGTTAGCGCTTTCTAACGGAAGACAGACAAAACAGTGCATGCGTATGCGCACAGGTGTACCAACAAAACAGTTTGATTTGATTTTTATTTTACATATTATTTATAACTGTAAATTAAATGTAATAAATACTATAAAGCCTTAAAATCCCAAAATTCATGTTTAAACACTCTGTATCGTGTATTTGTAATTATTTTTCCATCACTAAACAATTTTACAATAGCAATAGCATAGCCAATTTCAAAACATAGACTTAATGCATTCAATAAAAGTTATATTCTATATAGCCCAGGCAATAGGTATTTTTACCTGAAAAAAATGCAAGAGAGATGAAACTTGGTAATATAGTACATTTTGACATCCTAAAAAACATACTAAGTTTGCGACCCCCACCACTTCAAGCTTACATCGCCATCTTGGGAAATGGTGGCCAAATTCTGGTTTTTGCCAAATAACTTCAGTGGAGTACGTCCTAGAAAAAAAGTTTTGTATAAAAATTATCGAGAATTTAATTCTCTAAAACTTTTGTTCAAAAATTTTTCTGTAAAAAAAAACAGTTTTTGAGTTAAGTGCCATCTTGTGTTGTTTATTTATAAAAACTGCACAAATGCGCTATTATCACCTGAAATTGATGAATTATTTATTATATTACTGAACTATTATTACTATTATTTGTTTTGTAATAATAATAGTAATAATTATTATTATTTTTCATTGTACTAGCTTCCACACCACCCGCACCCGTGAGGTAAAATTAATGGGGCGGTTTTTTTTTCTGTTGTTTTATTTATGTTGTGTCCCACGAAGAGGTTTAAACTTTTGATTTTGTTTAGCTTGCCCATTAATGCATTAATCTTTTTGAAACTTTACACACCCCACAATAGAGGCTTTTAAAATTTTCTGAGAAAATTTTAGCAGTACAACACTTGCAGAAACAAAATCGTGGAATGATGATATATTTATTAATTTTCTCCCTCTGTGAATATTTAAGCCTATTTAAATTATACCGTGGAGCAAAAATTAAATTATTAAATTACTGTAGATTTTGTAAAATATTTTCTAATGGTAAGGCATTCTGATTAAAAAACTAGGATATAACATAGTGGAAAACTTAAAACCAAAGTCAGAAATTACTAAAACTGTAATACATCCATCGCGACATACTGGTAACAGCGCTCAACAAATGATTCGTACACTTTTAAAAATAAATCTTGCAGTATCCGTAGAAGTTCCTCTTCAATCGCATGTTTTAAATCCTCAATCATTGTTGAAGCTGTGGGAATAAACAAGTTCCTTTAGGTAACCCCATAAAAAGAAGTCACACACACAGTTAAATCTGGGGTTCGGTGTGGCCAATCCAAAAAATGACTTCCACGACCAATCCAACGCCCATTAAGGTTGCTATTTAGTAAGTCATTGACAGGATTTGCAAAAGAAGATGAAGCACCATCTTGTTGGAATATTCCTTGGTTCATTTCTGGAACCATAAAATGAGGCAAGACATGTTGATTTAAAACTTGTGCATACCTAATTCCAGACATTGAACTGTCCAAAATGTCATAACACCTCGTTTACACTCAACAGCTTCCCAAACAGTAATGCCTTTTGATTTGAGTAGAGTCTCTTCATGAATGGATTGTTAATTTTCCAACATGGCGGCGTAAGCTCAAAGTGGTTGGGGTTGCAAACTTAGTATAACAAATATTGATATGGGTAAATTACCTGTTACACTGTCTATTCAATCCTTGATTATTTGTTGTGACGAATAATAAGTCGGGCTATCCCATCTGCCGGTCACATATAAAAATATATATTTAAAATTATTTTTCTTTCACTAGTGAGGTTGTCGAAAACACAATAATTAGTTATACACAAAATCACAGTACACAAAACACAAATTAAGACGTCAACTACGAACATGTTGCCTGGGCGCTGGTTAACTAACTACTGATGTTATCTTTAACTGCTACAAAAAAAAAAACCAATAACAGCGGTCGTCACAACAAATAATCAAGGATTGGGTAGACAGTGTAACAGGTAATTTATACCTATTTCAATAATTGTTATCATTTCCAATCCGGGAAATGAAATGACACATAATTATCCAATGGGGATAATGAAACATAGTATGTTTTTTAGTATGTCAAAATATACTATATTACCCGCATTTTTTTTCCAGGTAACTTCATTTTTAACTCCCTGCTGCCTGGGCTGACAGTACAACAGAAAATATATAAATATACACACAACATAACAAGACATACAATTTAAAAGCAATAACCATTTACAGACATTTACATTTATTACAACTAACACCATAGTTTAATTGCCATGACTCTTATTCCACTCAGCACCAGGATTTTATGGAGTCATAAAACTCTGTCACACTATACATTCATACAGATGTTTGACAGATATTTTCCTTCTTACTTACAATTCATTTGCTAGACTTGTGACGTTCAATCTATGGTCGTTTTGGCGGCAATTGACGTTGCTAATCATTGCACAATAGAGTGACGTCACAGCTTTATTGAAGCCTAGCTTACCAATTAACAAATTAATTTACGTACATTTATTTCTAAAATCTCGAATGGGATACATTTGGCTAAGTTAGTACTTAATATTCACTGAAATTGTGGTACAGAAATGATAAATCAGAGCATTGCAGCGAACACCTTAAAACGTTTACTGATTCATGGTTATTTTCAGTATGTACATTATAAACTTAACATAAATCATGAAAATAATAAAAAATATAAAAATTGAGCTAAAAAAAAGACACTATTTGAC
This sequence comes from Philaenus spumarius, assembly GCA_018207615.1. Taxonomy (NCBI): domain Eukaryota; kingdom Metazoa; phylum Arthropoda; class Insecta; order Hemiptera; family Aphrophoridae; genus Philaenus; species Philaenus spumarius. The sequence continues at coordinate 54,302 of JAGFPH010003053.1, forward strand.
TAAATTAAACAATTTTAAAGTGTTAAAACTATAGGCAGATTAAAAGGTTAAGTTGTACAAAAAAATAATGCAGGCCCTATCTTATAAAAAATTTTAAAATCCAAAAAAGTTCAAATTTAGACGAAATATATAATGTTTATAGTCTAGATACTTGCGATTTGATGTAATTCCAAAGTTTTAAACACATTTCACCTCACTTAAACTGTTTTTTCGACCTCTACCGAAAGCATAGGTGCAGATTCCTTCAACACCTCATTTTTCTTAAATTACTTGACAAAAAACATTTTTTGTATATGTCTTCATATATACTGGGGTGCACTATTTAGTCCTTCAACCACTCAAAACTCGACGATTAAAAAAAATATGTGTCTTAAAAAAATTACAGCATAAAACACACATCTTACTTGCTTCAATGTTCTTGTAAGAAGAAGGAAGTATGGTCTATCCTCTCACATCTGCTGCACATTGATGCCAACCTGTTTCTTAGTTAACTCATACCTCTTTGTTACCTTATATGTTATATATCTTAATGTTTATGTATATCCATTTTGTCCAAAGTGAGTGAAACATTGTTCTAATTATTATTTGTTTGACTCTATTGTCACTTTTTGTATTATATGTTATCACTTAATCTGTTTATATATATCACTTCATTTGTTATATGTTTATAATGTATGATTATATAATTTTATATCTCTGCCTCTACATATTTATTTTTAAAGTTATATCTGCCTTTTGTAAACATATTCTTTCTTTATTAAATAACTGTTATCATTTACTTTATTAGAAATTATTTATTTTCCTTGCGTCTATTTTTTGTATATATATAATGCTTACTGCGTCTTTAATGTTTATATATATAGATATATATATATTACAACGGATATAAGCCATTGTAAGGCGGGAAAAATCGGGTTTTGTATTAAATTATAAAATTTGATGTTTTCAAGGCCGAACTTCGCTGAGTGTCAATTAAATTGTTAGTCAAAAATACAAGTTAAATCAGAGCAAGGCTTATCTCCCAAGATGAACCTTGATCAAGGACACGTCAAGAATGGAAATCTGTCTTTGCCTGAAAGTAGCTGAGTTTTAGGGGAATAAAGGAATCCAGGAATTTTATGCATTTGTGATTTTCATGGTTTATTACGTAGCGCTAAACGCGTGAGTTTAGGGCCGTGCGAATTTCAAATCATAAAAGGTAATACTACCAAAGTAAACTGGGGTTAAAGTTAAGGAAAAAGTTTAATTTAACTCGAAACCGAAAAAGTAAGACATTTTTGGAATCTACATAAGTAGATGAAAATAAAAGGGTCAAATAAGAAAATGTAAAATTATTGAAAATAAAAAAGTTAGCTCAAGTGTCAATTTTCACACACCCTAAAAAGGGAGAAATAATTAAAATCATAGGTTTCCACTTACAAGAGTTGTTAGATAATGAATAGTTCTGAATAAAAAAGGGTACAAAAAGTAAAGTTAAATTAAGATAAAAGGGTGAGAGTTTTCACGCCTTTTAAAGTAGTAAAAGTTAAGTTTAAAAATTTTAAATAATAAAAAAGTAAAGAGATTTAGGGTTAGATTAACATTGTATGGTTAGGAAACCAGTAACTTAAACAGTTTTCGCGTAGTAAATAAAAAAACCCCAAAGAACCTTTTTGCGATTGTAGGCTAAGTCCCAGAAGAGAAGAAATCAGTAAAAGTGGTGAAAAGTGTTAGAACTGTACAGGTGTTAAAGACAATCAGCGTAAACAAGTAAAAAAGACATTGAACGCAAAAGACAGTCGCGGGAAAGCGTAGACGTGCCGCGCACGCATAAAAATCACAGTACAGACACGATTCAAAAACGTATGGATAGCCAAAAGCAATCTGAAAAAAGTGAAAAAGGAAAATTATAGAAAACCTAAAAAGGAAAAAAGATACAGCTAGAAAAGAAAAACAAGTAAGATTCGATAGTCAAAGTGGAAGGGATGAAGCCGCGGGTACAGAAAGGGGCGTCAACCAACAGCCGAATTAACCAAAGAAATTGGTGTTTTCCAGTAAAATGGAAGGAAAAAGAAAAGAAGAAAATTATAGCAATTTAACCAGTGCAAATTTAGACAGATTTCTAGACCAAAAAAGTTTCTAGAAAAAGAAAACAAAGTTACTGAGAAAATAATGGAGAGGGCTAGGAAGAAATGATGTCATGAAGTGTATAAAGGCTTAGACTCGGAAAATCCGAGGAGACTCAAATTTTTACGAAGGTAGACTTCACGTCACTCTGTAGGAAGTATTATTCTGCAAGTTCGTATACTACGTGCTATGCTTAAAAGCCTTAGTATCACGAGCACTACTATATTTTTTCTTCGTCAAACTTAAATAATTTTCAACTATAAATTAAACTACAAGTAAGAAGTAGTTCTTCAGGAGTAACTCTACGGCCTATCCAAATGGGTTAATGCAAGAATAACTCTATTTGGCTATACTGAGACGACATAGGCAATCCTTCAGGACATGATCTTCTAAACGATACTTCACTTCTCACGAACCAAGGAAGAAATAGGACCAACTGTAACTCTACTAGATTCTACCAGATCTGCTCTTCAAGTACATCTGTAGCCATCATATCAACCCAACAACTTTAGATCAGAGAATCCAGACTATCATACACAGCATCCTGGCAGCTCCAGCATCAGCTGATCAACATAGCGGCATCCATCACGGAAAACTGGAGGTGAAAAACGCTGAATTAAGGTCTGTGTAAACGAGAATATGTTGTCCCCCATTTTAATTAATTGCTTGAGTAAATTCAATAAAAATATTTAAAGTACTGGTTGAGATAGGTTAGTTTCAAATTAAATTCAAATCATAAAATTAAATAAACGTAAATTCGATATTCCCTAAACTTAAATAATAAATATAAATAAATTAAATTCAAATAAATTAAAAATTAATTGATTATAAAATTAGACTGTCTGCCAAGCCTATTAGAAAATAGAATTATAGGTTTAACCTTCATATTGTATATAAATTGTATGTACAAGCAGATGGTGAGAAAAAGAGAGTTGTTTATGGTTTCATTTTGAAAAAGGTTTGATTTTGATTTTTGAATAAATTAACTATTAATTTTTATACTGAAATACTGAGAGTAATCAATTACCTGTTTTATGGTTATCCATTCATGATATTTTCCTTTATTAGAAATAGTCGAATAAATGTGTTTAGCTGTAGAAATAATCGAAGCACAAATAAGGTAAGTTATAAGGGCTGTTCCACTGTTCTCATTTCTCTGAGATCACAAATAAACAAGAGTTCTTGTAAATTAAATTGAGAGCTAGTAAACTTATTAATTTTTGGAAGCTATTTTAAAGTGTTAGAGTCAGTCAAAATACTTATAGAAATAGGTATCAGACACCCAGTTGCATCACCTAAGCTAAAGATAAAATTTTGGCTAAAGGCTTCCAGTAGGTGTTGTAACTTATTGTACAACAAAAGAACAAAAAGGTACAACACCCTGTGTCCGTTGTAAAATAAACGTACAAAAAGTGGGGCGCGAACCTGTGTTCGTTGTATAATATATATATACTAGGGGCTCTGCCCCTGGACGCTTTGCGTCCAAACCCCGCCTCGGCCTTCGGCCTCAGATGGCTGCTTTGCTTCGCTCGCAGTTGGAAAATTCGCTAAAGAATCTCGTTAATCTTTGGCTTGTTTGTACATAGGTGACCTAGCATAAATCAGCTGTTTTATTTGGCAGCTGATTCAAACTCATTAAACATTATCTCCATAAGATTAACATGGGAAATTTGAAGGATTGTGTGCCGGAGCTCCTTCTCGGGTGATTAGCGGCTGAACGGATGATTGGATCTTAAATCTGATGGAAAATCGTTAGTTTGAAATTAAATTTTCTACATCTTTTGTATTTAACATTTTTTCTATCTCTTACCGTTTTCTTACAAAACACGATCAAAGTGGAAAAATGAAAAAATCTTTCCCGCCCAAAAGGTGCTTTCAAAATTAAACATGTTAACTTTAAAAATTTTTCTGAAAGTTTCTCGCCGAGAGCTTTAATTCAAGTATGAGGTCGAGGGGGGTACGATTATGGGAAGTACCTCATAGTTTATGTCAGTGAATCGGTGAACCCGTCTAGCTTAACGACGTGTTTAAAGACGTTGGGAGGAGCCTCCCTTCTTGGATGAATAGTGGCTAAATGGATGATTGCATCTTGAATCTGACGGAAAATCGTTAGTTTGAAATTTAATTTTCTACAACTTTTGTACTGATCATTTTTTGCTATCTCTCACCGCTTTCTTACTAAACGCGCTCAAAGTGGAAAAATGAAAAAAATGTAAAATATCTTTCTCGCCCAAAAGGTGCTTCCAAAATAAAAAAAAAAATGTTCAATTCTGCCAATTTTCCCAAAAGTTTCTCGTCGAGAGCTTTAATTCAAGTATGAGGTTGAAGGAGATCCGATTACGGGAAGTGCCTCATAGTTTATGTCAGTGAATCAGTGAACTAGCTTTAAAGACGTTGGGCGGAGCTTTCCTTCTCGGATGATTAGTGGCTAAATAGATGATTGGATCTTGAATCTGACAAAAAATCTCTTGTTTGAAATTAAATTTTCTACAACTTTTGTATTTAACATCTTTTGCTATCTCTTACCGTTTTCTTACAAAACGCGCTCAAAATGAAAAAATTTTAAAAATCGAAAAAATCTTTCCCGCCCAAAAGGTACTTCCAAAATTTTAAAATGTTAAATTCTGGCAATTTTCCCAAAAGTTTCTCGCCGAAAGCTTTAATTCAAGTATAAGGTTGAGGGGGGTCCGACTACGGGAAGTGCTTAATAATTAATGACAGTGAATCAGTGTTACCGTCTAGCTTTATATAAGTAGATGTTGATGTATATATATATATATATATATATATATGTGTGTGTGTGAAGTTTATTATGCCTTTTAAGTTCTAAAATTTTTGATTAGGTTCAATATGATTTTTGCCAGTCGGAGGAAGTAAAAAGACAACTAAATTTGCTTTTATAAAAAATGCATAAAGCTAAAGCAGAAAACATTTTTGAATTATTAAAAACCAATGAAGACTAGCTGACCCGTGCAAAGCTAACTTACTTAAATCCCACTTAGTTAAAGTACACACCCTATATTTAGTATCGTATAGTGCGTATTTCTTCTTTTTTTTTTGTATTTTTTCGTATAATTGTATTTTGTATATTTTTCCGGTGTAGCGGTTAAGGAAATCTTTTAAAATGATGCCTCATTCATGTAATTTGATGATGTATTAAGGAAGTTATGGCGTACCGACAAAAAAATGGTCTTGAGAAATAATATATGTGATAGTGTTATATCTATTTGTTTGGAAAATATGATGCAAAATCCGCCTTTACCAAAATTATGTGTAAATAATGTGTTTTATAGACGCCAAGTTTGGTTGTATGTTTTAAACTTTGTGATAACATGAGAAGAAAGAGAACAGTTTTACATATACCTGGACTGAAGCCGAGGGAAGAGACTGGAGAGGACCAAATGAAGTTACCTCTGCATTAATAGACTTTATACAATCAATTGAAATAAGATACAAATACCACCAAACTCCCTCGTGTTCATCTCAAACCAAAATTATTTTCTGGTTGCTTCACTACTCTGTTATATAAATGAATCAACTGTTTCATATGTATCCCATCAGAGGTCACAGCTTTATGCCTGCAGAGTGAACATTTGGCAATTTAAAACAAAGAATTAGGCAACAAAGAGAAAGCACCAGTACTCTTCTCAGTATCATCTAATCGGTGCACTGTGAAGGTTTATGGTCAAGACTTTGTGTTCAAGATTTTAAAAGTGTTTCAAAACCAATAATCAAATCGTCTTTATCTTTTAAAATAACCGACAAAAAATAATAACATATAAAAAGTGAAAGTTTATGTTAGTGCTACGCAGGGCTGCCCTAGGAGAGTATGCACGGAGGGCAAGCTTACATTGGGACTCCCCTACCGTACTGAGTTGACTCATTCTATGAACTGTTTTTTATAAAAATTACTGGTATATAGACTAGTAGTCATGAATGTTTGGTATTTGCATTCTAGCGCAGTTCTAACCTCGTCAGTCATAGTATTGTCTTGCCATTCTACTCTCTTAACTGAACGCGGATATTCCCGCTTAATAAAATCTAATCATTTCTTGCCTAAATTTTGTGAATCATTTTTAAATGTTTTAATATGTTATAAAACCTTTTCTGAATAATAAAAATAATAATATTTTTACGTAAAACACATTTATTAATACAAAACGACAATAATGAAATCATTTTGATTTATTTATTTTTAAAAAGTGCTAGTAAAACCTGAATGTTTTTTATGTAACATAATATTTTAGTAATTTATCAAACTAGCAAGGACACAAAATTAATTATTCGTTTATGTTACTTTATCATAATACCCGTGCTTCGCTACGGTGAATTGTTTTGCATCACTATGTTACATAATTGTAATATTTCTCCCTCATTTTCTTTCATCTTTTATTTAACGAAAGTGAATTATTACATGTATTTTCAATCAGTTTGGTGTGTTTTGTTCATTGGCTGCCCGTCAATAGTCTTCGTCAAGGTATGTTTGCTGAATAATTTAAATCAATTAAAAATAAAGAATTCAGAGTGAAGAGCGTCTTCTTTTTCCATCGCTAAATCTACAGACTGGTTAATCACAGTCTTAGCTGGATGTTGTAGATCGAATAATTTTTAGGGGTTGTTATCACATTTTCACCCCTTAGCGGCTCGTAACAAAATCTAAAACTGGTTTACTTTTTATGTGTTTTGCAAGAAATACATGTACAAAATTTCAGCTTTCTAGCTTTAAGAAAAGTATAACAAACAACATTTATTCTTTAGGGGTTACAGGCAAAATATTTTAAAATTATTTCTTAGTGCGTCTCTAGTGCCTAAGCATATGTGTACCAAATTTCACATTCTTCAACATCATTCAATTAATATTTATAGTTTTAGGGGTCGTTACTACTTTTCAATCCCTTAGCAAAACATTACAAAGTGTAAAACTGGTTTATTTTATATGCATCTTGTAAGAAATTAACGTTCAAAATTTCAGCTCTCTAGCTTTCAGGAAAATATAAAAATTAATATTAATTGTTTTAGGGGTTGTTACTACATTTCCACTCCTTAGCAGAAAGTGACAAAAAGTAAAACTGGTTTACTTTTTCTATGTGTTTTAAGAAATAAATATTCAAAATTTCAGCTTTCTAACTTTACGAAAGTAAACAAACAATATGTATAGTTTTGGGGGTTGTTTCAACCCTTTAAGGCCATATATTTTAAAATCCTTAATTAGTGCGCCTCTAGTGCCTGTCAGCAATATGTGTAATATATTTCACGGTCCTAGACGGTATTCAATTATTATTTATAGTTTTAAGGGTAGATACTACATTTTCGCCTCTTAGCAGATTGTTGTTTGTGCTATTGTTTGTAATGATTGTTATCACATTTTTACCCCTAGCAAGACATAACGAAATGTAAAACTTGTTTACTTGTTATATGTACATATGTTTACTATGTATCTTGCAAGAAATAAATGTAAAAATTTCAGCTTTTTGGGTTTAAGGGAAGTATAACAATCAGGATAGATTTGATCAGCTTTACGCATTTAAATATTTCCTTAAAATTAATAAATGCCAAATTTCAGATCTCTAGCTTTAAGGAAAGAATACAAATTAATATTTATGGTTTTAGGGATTGTTTCAACCATTCAACGCGAAATATTTCAAAATTATTTTATAGGGCATATTATGAGCAATATGTGTAACAAATTCCACGTTCCTAGGCCATATGGTTTTTTAAAATATAAAACCAACAATATTTATGATTTTAGGGGTTGTTTCAACCCTTAAATGCGAAATATTTTAAAATCCTTTCTTAGTGCAAATCTAAGGCCCATGAGCAATATGTGTACCAAATTTCACGTCCCTAGGCCATATGGTTTTTGAAATATAAAACAAACTATATTTATGGTTTTAGGTGTTGTTTCAACCCTTAAACGTGAAATATTTCAAAATCCTTTCATAGTGCACCTCTAGGGCATATGAGCACTATATGTACCAAATTCCATTTTCCTACTCCATATGGTTTTTGAGATATAAAACAACCAATATTAGGTTTTTAGGGGTTGTTTCAACCCTTAAACGCAAAATATTTCAAAATCCTTTCTTAGTGCACCGCTAGCACCTATGAGCAATTTGTGTACCAAATTCCACGTTCCTAGGCAGTATTGTTTTTGAGATATAAAACAAACAATATTTATAGCTTTAGGGGTTGTTTCAACCCTTAAACGTGAACTATTTCAAAATTCTTTCCTAGTGCAAATCTAAGGCCCATGAGCAATATGTGTACCAAATTCCACGTCCCTATGCCATATGGTTTTTGAAATATAAAACAAACAATATTTATGGTTTCAGGGGTTGTTTCAACCCTTAAACGCGAAATATTTCAAAATCCTTTCTTAGTGCGCCTCTAGGGCCTATGAGCAATATATGTACCAATTTTCACATTCCTAGGAGGTATGGTTTTCGAGATACTGTGATGAGTGAGTCAGTCAATGGTATTTCAGCTTTATATATATAGATTTATTTTATATATATAGATACAAGGCTTTTTTTGACAAGTTTTTTTATCATTTTATTCGATCGCAAATGTTAAATACACCGCTTTACTGTCTACCAAAGTCAAGCAACATTGGCCGTGCGAATATTTAGATGGGTGACCACTTTATAACACCACAAACTATTTATTTTTCACAAATATGGTGAAATATCTTATGATATAAATAGAAATTTCAAAATTAATAATTTATTTAAATTAATAGCTTACCTTAAATTTTGAAAATATTGGCAGAAAGGATGAAAACTTGGCTCCAAAAAGATAATTTTTGAACGCCTATAAGTTTCTTCGTAGTAGATATTCTCCTAGGCTACTCGACCAGTACTCATAGAAGGGTCTCTACCAATTACTCAGGTAAAACAAATTGCTCTAGGCAAAGACTACATGCCCTCTTTTTCAATGTCAAATGAATAGTGCAGTGCGGACTCAGTTAAGGCGAAGGTCATTTTTTGCGGTTTTAACTTCCCTTAGCACTGAGCAACTTCAAAAGGTTCAGTTGTTTTTCAACTACTAACTTGCTTCAAACTATAAAATCTAAATTTGTGTAGTATTATTCTTAAGTGGCATACAAACCATTTGCAAATTAATTACTTAAGTCAATGTAATGAAATGGAATAACTACCCTTAAAATTAAATCAAGCAATAGTGAAGCATTGCCGGTTCCATTATAGTTACATAAAATAGTAATTTACTCAATAAGGAGATAGCTTTGGATTAAATAAATATTATTTGTTATACTTTCCTTAACTCTCCTACTGCCACCATGTTAACTTTCTGCAATGCCATCTGGTGTGTGTTACAGGTATTTTTTCAAAAATTATAAAAAAATAGTAATTATACCTCAATCCAAAAGTGTTCCGTAGCTTTTTTGTAGAGAAAGGTTCAAAGAATTCATATATAGACACTAAAAAATTGATTGATGTAAAATTTTCAAAGTTATTAGCTCAAAAAACAAAAAAATGTTCAGTAACGGAAGAAAAAAGTTCAACTTTAGGCCTACATAAAAAGTGTAAACATTTTTTTTTCAAAATATACAAAAGTTTTTTAATTTAGTTCTAAATAGAAGTGTATAAAATATATATCAATTTCAAATTTCTTTTTTTGAAAACATGAGTTTTTATGTTCCTCCTACAAGACTGCTAACAAAACTAGGCCTAGTTTGAATAGTAATTTAGGAATATATGCTCTGCCCAAAAATGAAGTATAACAAAGTGTAGAGAATAAATCATAGAATTGAACTGTATCTTGAAAATTCTTATTTTACTTCACTTTGTTTTAATTGTTTCACTAAATTAGACCAAATTACTCACTCAGGTACCCTAAGTATACATTTACTGTCTGCTTGGACTGTGGGAACAACATATAACAGACCGTGGAAATTGATTTCAACAAATGTCTGTATTTCACAGAACTATACGAATAAAATCCAAACACTAAATGTGGTTTACTTTACACCACACGATAGGTTGCATCTAAGTGATAAAATGGGGCAATTACTCCATTATGTAACTATTACTTAGGTAGAATTTACGCAGTCACGTAGAAATATAACATTTTCAACAAAGATGGACGGAAGAGGGATTGGATATGATTCGAAACATAAATTTTAATCAATGCGTTCATTTACTAACTGATGTAAACATGATTTTTAGTGTTTATCATATATGTAAACATTGATTGATAGGAAAACAATAATAGGTTTGGACAAAACTCACATCACATTTTTGGGCCAGAAAACTCATATTTTATGTCGGATTTAAAACACAATTATCATACAAGATATTCATTTCATTAACTTTTCTTTTTTGTGAGTGAAGTTACAGGTACCTGCAAGTTAAGAACATTTATATCTAAACAAAAACATTTTCACTCCTGACACTTGTATGGTTGGTTATACACTTATGAGTTTTCATATGAATTTTGAGGGCGCCTGACTGAGAAGAAGCATATTCACAAAAATTACATGCTTATGGTCATTCTCAAGTGACTTAGAATAATAAGCATATTCACAAACGTTAAATTAATACGGTCACTTTCCTGTATGTTTTGTCATGTGTTTCTTGAGGTTGCCTGACCAAGAAGTGGCATATTTACATTCATTACACTTAAATGGGTGTTCTCCTGTATGTATTCTTTTGTGTACTTTGAGATGGAATGATTGTGAAGCAGCATAATCACAAACATTACACTTAAATTGTTCTCCTGTATGTCTTCTCATGTGCACTTTGAGAGCGCTTGAATGAGAAGTAGCATATAAACACACCCTACACTTAAATGGTTGTTCTCCTGTATGTCTTCTCATGTGTATTTTGAGGGTGCCGGGCTTAGAAGTAGCATACGCACAAACATTACACTTAAATTGTTCTCCTGTATGTCTTCTCATGTGCACTTTGAGAGCGCTTGATTGTGAAGTAGCATATAAACACACCCTACACTTAAATGGTTGTTCTCCTGTATGTCTTCTCATGTGTACTTTGAGGGAACCTGACCGAGAAGTAACATACTTGCAAACATTACACTTAAATTGTTCTCCTGTATGTCTTCTCATGTGCACTATGAGAGCGCTTGAATGAGAAGTAGCATATACACATTCATTACACTTAAATGGTTGTTCTCCTGAATGCCTTCTCATGTGTACTTTGAGGGTGCGTGACCGAGAAGAAGCATATTCACATACATTACATTTATATGGTCGTTCTCCTGTATGCTGCCACAATGAATCTGAAACTGATTTGTTATGTATTGTAATATATAACTATTTCAGAAATTTGTGTATACGTAGCAACTTGTTGCTTTAATTATTGCTATTGTAATACAAATTTATTATGTATAATCATTCTTTCTTAGATACTAAACTCTTTCGGTGAAGTGAAGAAAACATTGCAAGCTATAGAATGTATCTTGTAGTGGTAGCTTTAAGTCAAAGTAAATAAATGCTAAAACTAAGTAGTGGAGAGGAATGATGTCCGGGAATACTGAAGATACCACTATCTTTAGTAAAGATGGATATTGAATGTTGATTGTGTTATTTAGTCTGATACAGTACAACTTGGATAATTCGAAGCTGAAGGGGGGAATTATTCAAACATTTGAATTATAAAAGTAAAATTCTTTTTTGCGTTTTAGGTTCTCAAAATGCTTGAAATAAAAAATACATTGAATATGTTTATTATATAAGGTTAATTTTCACCAATCAAAAGTAAATGATGCTGTTTTATTATATACAGTAAGTTTGTATGAATATGTGTACACTAAATTAAAGTTTAACAAAGTATTGTAAAATGTCCGATTGCCTTGTAGAGTTAATTCTTTTCAGGTTTGCAAAATCCTCAAGTACATTAAGAGAATGAAAAACAGCTTTACTTACACGGGTTGGTCCTTTAATGTACCGCCGAAATTCACGCTATTGCTGAAAAGCCTCAGACGTTGTAGGGACTGCGGAGTCGTCAACTTCAGCTTCTTCTAAATCCGACACACTTCTTCTAAAATGTCTTTATCAGAAAGTTCTCCACACACTTCAACTTGTTTATCTAAATTAACATACTCCTCAAAAGTAACGTGCGTATTTTCTTACCATCCGACAGGTAGAGGGGGGACATCTTCTAAAAGTTCACTTGGATGCTGGTCAGATTTCTTAACGAATCCAACTTTTTTTAAACAATTTTCTATTGTTGTTTTAATAGTAACTTGTGACCATGCATTGTAACACATTCTTGCTCCTTAAAGGATATCGATTTTAATTTTTTTTTTTTTCCAATGAATCTGTAAAGAGCGTTTGTACAATAAGTCGCCGGTAAAAATGCTTAAAATTTTTTATAATCCCCTGATTGGCTGTACAACTGAAGTCATGCGCAATACAATTGTCAATAAACAAGATAATTGTTCTGTTTACGAAAGGTTTTATCGGCATTTAACAGCTAATCTTTAAACAGCTAAATCTGCTGTCATCCAAGATGTTTTATTAGATTTATATTCGAGTGGTTTAGATTTATGATTCTAGGGATAGCAGATTTGCCTATCGTAAGTAAAGGCAACTTTTTGGTGCCACCCATATTAGCTCTGACCAATAATGTTAGTCTTTCCTTACTTTTTTCCCCTCCACTGCAGCAATCGCCTTTAAAAGTTAATGTTTTAACCGGGGTACATTTAAAAAACAAACCTGTTTCGTCTACATTAAAAATATCTTTTACCGGGGTTTCTTCGATCATTTTTACAATATCATCTTTCCACACATTTGCAGCGTCTTGATTAACACTAGCACTTTCACCGCACACAGACTTAAATGTAATGTTGTTTCTTTCCTTTAGACCAGTGCTGATGCATTAAAAAAAAAAAAAAAAAATTAACAGCATGAGACCTACTGGAAGAGGAGCAAAATATTGCCCGAATGACGGGAAAAATAAATTGGAGTCGACAAAATGGAGAAGGGGTGAATTTTTAGGGGTTGAAATGTTATTTCACGGTTTTTCGCAATTTGCAACGAAAGTTGACCTCCTATTGAAAAAAGTTAAATATCATAGTTGTTGATAATAAAAAGATCTACAACTTTTGTATGTAACATTTTTCCACATAACCTCAAATTTTCCGGGAAAATCGGAAAAACCGATTTTTCAGTTTTTTATTTTTTTCTCGTACAAAAATTTATTTTTTTTTCACGTAATTTGGTGAAAATATAACTTATTATGTTTCAAGTAAGCCGTAATTTTTTTGTAGCAAAATACAGACTTTTCTCTTTTTTTTC
>JAGFPH010003053.1:68096-79881 GCA_018207615.1 Philaenus spumarius
TTATATAAATACAATATTTAAATAACATATTATCATAAAAACTTCTTTATCGCTTTAATATTTCAATGAATGTTTTATATTAATTATCGATGTTTCTCTCTGAAAATACCATGTTTATATAAATACAATATTTAAATAACATATTATCATTAAAACTTCAGTGAACCTTTTTTTAAATGTATCCATCATGTTTTCTATTAAAAACAGGTATTATTGGTCAATATTATAAAAGCAGGATATTTCATACCTCTCTTTGATACTATGAAACTGGTAGAAATAATAAAATGTAATAATCATAATATCCTATGTGAAATAAATAGGTTCCTCGCAGAAATAATGAACAGTACCGTACCAGATAACTGCCACATACTTTCTCCCAGTTGAAACTTTATACCTTCCCAAGAGTAGCATAGGAGGTGGTTATATAGAATTGCAAAAGTAGGACATTCCATGGAAAATGTTAGATGCATGTAACACACATCTATATTCTATTATAATAATATTATTATTATTATTTAAACTATTCCATCGATTTCAAACAAATTTGCACCAAACATGTCAATTAGGCCTGTATGAAAAACTTTTTGAAATTTTTTGAAAAACCACCCCCTTTTTGTCCAAAAACCCCCAAAAATCAGTTGTTGTTATTATTATTACCTAAACAAGAATTTTTAGAAAGATGCGGTTTTTTTGCATATGGTAGGGTACAAAGGGCTACAAATAAGCCAAATTTGATCAAAAACCCCTTAAAAATAAAAAATTTGAAAAAATTTAAAAAAACCCCTGGAGATATTCCAGAACTACACCTACATACCAAATTTCATCAAAATCGGACAGTTGGTATGGTATCTAGCTCTGTACACATCCTAACAGACACACGGACAGACATCACCAAAAAACCACTTTTTTGGGTTCAAGGAGCACCAAAACAAATAGTTTCGCTAAAAATATTTTTGGGTTCAGGGAGCATCAACACAGATAATTCCACTTAACAATTTTTGGGGGTTCAGGGAGCACCAAAACAGATAATACCACTAAAAATTCAAATTCGAAAATTTGGACGTAAACAATACTTTCTCCATGTACTACTTATAGGGGGGAGAAAGTATAAAGAATTATATGATAATTATTTACTTCCTCAATAACGCATATCAGATACTAAGACGTACACATATATGTGTCATCCACGTTGGGCTTATTCAACCATGATCCAAACCTTTCCAAGATAGGTGTTAGCCTGGTGGGTCTCAGGCAAGAAGAATTTTGCTCTTTTACCACCCATCTTGATCCTTTGAAATTCCAAACTATTTCAAATCTGTATATAAATACAACCTTTTATCATCGATATATTCGTTTATACAAATTTAAAGAAGTATGAGGATTGCCTTAGTGTTTTGCTGACATAAACAGATGTAATATCTTCAAACTTGTGCAACAGCTGTTTGTTTATAATAGCAGGAGCAAAATGAAAGCTAACTTTTGAAGGCAAACAGATTATAACGTTTTAGTTTTTTTTTTTTTTAAATAGTTCTCTTTATATTGTTTGCAGTATGACGAAAAATATAGTTCATCACTAGGACCAAAAGTGGCTTTGAGAGTTCATTTTCCGGCCTCGGCCGTTAGAAAAATGTACTATTAGGTCCGAGTACAAAAAAAAGGTCAACTGGTTATTGAATCAGCTGACTCTTTGAGAAAGTAGTGAATGACTACAATAATGAGTCACTTTACGGACGTATAAAGCATGTATTAAAAAAATATCAGTTTATAATGCAGTATGATCTCACTTTCAGTGTCATAATGGTCGCTCCTATCGACACAGCAAATCCCGATGTTACGAAACGACGATACTCCTTAAAAGGTTAATTTAATATATTATGCTGTGTATGTGTATCAACATTTAGTGTCAGCAGCCACCGTTTGTTCCGCGAAGACAAAATCTGTTAGTTATTATAGTATTAACGTACAAGTCGAACAAACAGTAGGAACAGTACAGACTAATGATGCGCGATTGCGAGATGTTTCTACAATCGAAACAATTGCCATCGGTTAAAATAACAATTGAGTCAACCATTGAGTCGCGTTTAAGTTTTAAAATTGATATGTTCGATTGTTCAAGTCGATTGTGCCGCCCGATGTTTAGCTAAAGAGTAACGATACACGGTCTCTCTCGTGACTCTACAATAACCGAGTGTTTTTTTTGTTTTTTGCTGTTGTATTGTACTGATTTTCTTAGCATTTGTAATTCATATATTACATTCCTGTTTATTAAATACGTCAAATAACTACTTAGATAATAGCAATATACTGTAATCTCAAATGTTGAAATTTTAGGTTTTTTTTAAAGGTACGTTGTGTTTAATGATTAAGTTTAATTTCATAGAGTGTTATGTGTTAGCAAAAACATTCAATCCCACTTCTATTACTTATCAAGTCCCCCCCCCTCCAGTATCAACAAAACTAATAGTTCTAATCAAAACATATCGACCCGACAGCATGAATCGACTGTTGAAAAAAAGTAGAATTGTTTGCATGCGCAGTGCGAGAAGAGATAGAGAGAATCATTTCTACTCTCTCTGTCGCATATGTCATAGACAGTCTACGTACATGTGCTTATACTGTGTTAATACTTAGCATAAGAAACAACTAGACGCTTGCATATTATTCTGTATATTAACTGAACACGTTTTAATATTTATTTAATTTTTTTAATGTATTAAAGCTAATGATGATATCAGCAGTTACATTGCAGTTACATGTTTGAATCAATGTTTATTGTTTTTAATTCTTTTTGTGTACATTGCCTTTCAAAAGAAATTACTTAGGGCTAAAACTATAACTACCTGATTCCATGCCGTTAGGGATTATGAACATGGTAAATGTACAGATCCTATAATTTAATATTTTACTCAAAGACCTGAAATACATTTTGGAAAACCAAACATAAGATCACACATTTTAATCTAAGGCCTACTTAAATCATTCCAAATATTGTAAATTCAGTAATTTAGGCAAAACTATATTATTATTCATTTTAAAATTTACTCAGTTTTCCACCGTTAGTATTTGTATATTTATAAATGAATAGAAGTTAAAACTTTTATGATAAAATAGCAATAATTCAGACCAAGATTCCAAGATGGTTTAAAATATACTTTTATGTTTGTAGGCATAATTTGTTACGGTACTTCGCTGTCAAGAATGAATGATAAACAAAAAGGATTATAAAAATACATACATTTTAAACGATTCCTATTCTCAAATGATATAACAAAATATATTATATATATTATTATTTGCATATAATATTTCAAAAAGGGCAATACATTAAATCAACTGTTTCTAGAATCTGAGAAGTATTAACACACAAGAGTCTCACTCACTTTTTTAAAAGTAATATAAAAACAAATTCAAGTAAAAATTAGAAGAAACATTTCTATTCTTATTATTTGGGAAATAATATATTACACATTTTACTAATTTACCTAATTTTGTTTCAGTTTTTAATAATGGAAAGTTACATAAAGCCAGAAGATATCAAACAAGAATTTTGCGGAGTTGTAATAAAGGAAGAAGTATCTTTTGAGCTGATAGAAGAACCAAGTTGTATTGGTGGGATAAAGGAGGAAAGTGGGATGATAAATGACATAAAAGAAGAAAGAGCGTGTTTTGATCCAACAGATGTCCAGAGATTTACTTCTGATATTTTAAAAGAAGAAAATGTATTAGTAAATCTGACAGAAAAGGAAGATCTAAATAATATTAATGAAAATGACGAGGATGATTTTATAAAAGAGGAAAAAGAGATAGATTGTGTTTGGTAAGATTACTAAAAACATCTACATGCTAAATATCGAAGAACAAGTTGCATTAGTTTAGACATTGTGACATTATCTTGTATTATTATGCTCGCCTCATTATCTGAAATAAATTCTATTGGTTGTTGACCTTCAAATGTCTTCTGCCAGTGATACTACTTTGACATATATTTATCTTAGGACTGGGCAATATCATTGGTTTTTTTGTTTTTGGCATCACTGTTATAACGTATAACTGCATAGCAATAACAGGTTGCGACAATCTGTTATTTTAATAATAGTTATGGACTGGTGACTAACTATTATTGTTGTTGCAAGTGTAAATATTATTAACTGACTTCAACGGTTGTCAAACAGCATTTTACTTACTGCAATTTCTTAATTCATGTTTTCAAATTTATATCTGTTTCTGAAAAAAAAAAAAAAATTATTTGTTTAGAAACAAAACAAAAAATTTTTTAAAATTATTTTGAACTGAATGAGAATAATAATTTATTCTTACTTTTCATAAAGTTAATAAAAATAAAATACAATAACTATAAAAAATAGAAAATTGTTCCACGTTATTTTAATTATGTAATGTTTTAGGAATAAATAAGAATCTCTTAGGCAAAGCCTGTATTGGGAATTCCTGCAATAGAAATAATTTTAGAATGGACTCTAAGTAGAGAAAAAATAGACTGTTAAAACCGCTGACATAAAATGAAATAAAATAAACTAAAATCAGAATAAGATACAAACTGTCTTCAACTAAAAATAAGTAACTTCTCCAAATCTTTATACAGATATAAACATACATTCTTAGAACATTCACATAACAAACAAAAATGATTACTAACATACAAAAACTTACTAATTACAAAAAATAGCAGAAATTTATTAAAATAAAATACAAACTTCAGTTTATAATGAAACAGATTAATAATGTAGAGATTAACAACTACTACACTAATATATTAAATGAAATACATTCATTATATAATAAAATTGACCTTTACAAACAATATGTATCATTCAGATCATATACAATTTTTTTTTAAATCGAAATGCTACAGTATCGCATTCACACGCATATTAAGACGTTTACGTCCGTAAACCCTTTTCCCATCCCATTTCCGACATAAGCAAAGTAAACATTTGTATGACGAAAAATCGTCTTTAGCAATATTCTATGGGTCATAAACAAAACCTTGTGTCATACTTGTGTTTTGGGCTAAGCTAGTTTACATGGCTTTTAAATTACATAAAGTTTTTTATATTTATTATTTGTATGTATTAATATCGAAATAACAGAAATAAAACCTTGGTTAAAATTATAAAAGCTTCAACCTTCACGTCCTTCACAGTGCAAAATGAATAAAAAGCTATGGCAGAGTAGTTGTTATTTAAATTTTTTTAAACAAAACTGCAACATGAAACTGATTGTGTAGTTGTTTAACTAGATTAACGCTTTATAACATTCTGTGTTTTGTGTTTAGGCCTGAAGGTGATCTAACAGAAACAGACCCATTGGCACTTCCTGAAATAAAATATGTAAGTAGTGGTCATTTTTTTATTCTGTTAATTTCAGGAGTTCTCCGTATCAGGCCCGGTCTGGTTAGATTGGGGGCCCCTGGAGCAAAACATTAATTGTAAGAATGCTTATTAAGTGTGATTGCAGGAGTACTTTTTTAAACATGTTCTGAAGTTTTAAAATTGAAAAAATCCTTTCTCTTCTTCTTTCTCTTCTTTGAAACTGTGGAATTGATGTTTCAAAGTTGAGCGTTGAAGTGGAGATAAACTCCAACCAATAAGACACTAAACGTTTTTGCCAGCTGTCTCAATCAGTGTTGCCAGTTACAGACTAAACTGAAAATAACACACTTGTGTTACATAAAACAGTAATTCCCCATATATTTTGAGGCATGAGGGGTGTAAGCTATTATATTGCTGCGAGAGGGGAGGGATGACAAAAGACTGCCCGCACCAGGTGACATTATTCTTGGCAACGCCACTGGGCCTATCTAACTATGCTGAAGGATTTGTTTTACTGGTAAATGTGTACAATTATAAGAATTATAAAACTGTAGGTCTATTTGTAAATATTTTGTATTTATATACACTGCTGGGTTTTTAACCAATAACAAATATATATATACACAATCTGGTGTAGGTGTTTATTGGAGACCCTATATATTATACAATGATAATTTCCGATACAACTTGTATCTTAAACTTAAACTAAAATTATACCGCACATAGGCAAAACCAACCTTACTAGACAGGATATCCATATCGAACTTTCCTTTACATTATATTGTTGCACCGGATATCAGTGCTGCCTAGAGAATATACATTTCTAAGTTATAACATACACTATTATAATATCAAAATAAAAATACAAATATTATCTTTTAATTGCTTTTTATTTCATATTGATATATCAAATGATTTAGAAGTTATTAATATTATAATGAAGAAACTAATAATCCAATATATTCAGGAGTGTATGTTTTACAAAGATGTAGAAATGTTTCTGAAGCCAAACGAATGGGTACCTCTTCTTTAAATTTAACATACTGATGATAAAAGGTTGTATTTATACAAGGTCAATAGATAGTAAAGGTTGTCTCATAGTCATGTAAACAAACTCGAACCCCCCAACCCCCATCCAGTGACGTCATAGTAGTACAAAAACGGCGCTACCATGGGAGATGTATGTTTCGTCGTACAATCAAAACCTTGATCAGTGTCTAGTTGTACTACAACTACGTCACAGTCCCCACTCCACTTTTTTTTATATTTCCCGAATGAGACAACCTTTACTATCTATTGACCTTGGTATTTATATTCATTTTATAACCTCAAAGCAAATTTTGTAACGTATTATAGCCTACATTAGTTCTATAACTCATATTAAAAAAAAAAGAAAATCAACTTCATAATACATTACCATACATTATTGTTTGAAGTTGTAAACATATCCTCAAAGTATAATCTTTTCTAGGTTTTGTTTAAGTATTACAGATGATGGGTCAAATCATCTGTTATATTATGTTGTTACTTACGAACGCACACTTGCTTTTATAGGAGTTGATGATGAATTGTGTGTACTCTGATATTGTTGTATTATTGTAGGTGGAAAATAAATGTTTTATTATAACCAAAAAAAGGAAGAATTAACACACTACTTTGATAGGAATATTGAAATAGATTTGTAATGCTTAAAACAGACCTTGAAGCAGAAGAATTTTAAGAAATGGTTTATTAAAAAATGTTATGATGTTACAGGAAGATGAATTTCAAAATACAGAGGAAGAAGAAACAGTGGCAACAGTCAGTATGTCTGAGAGCTGTAGTAGTAAAGGTAAATTTTATTTAGTAAAACAGTTTATTTCTTTTTACAAGCCTAGAATCAAAGGATTTCCAGAGATAATATGCATAGGTCAGGAGAGTAATTTTTATCAAGGTTGGCACCACTGCTACATATAACATGCAGTTGGTGGGAGAACTGTTCACTTAGTTAACGCTGTTTGTTAAATTAAAACTTAAATTCAGAGTTTAGAAATTAAACTGTCTCACTGATAATAACTATAGTAGACTCTTTCTAATATAACACATTCGGGATTAATTAAAGTAATTTTTGTTGGACATTGTATGTAGATTCTGAAAATGGTGTTAAACATGTATTCATGGTCAAGAAATTTCAGTGTTACTTGTACAAGTAGGTATTGTTTTTTTAAAGAAGTCTTGAAATACTTAATAATCCAAGATCATGGTAGTATTTCTGGACAAATGTATAGTTCCAGTAGAGTCTTGATTAAGTGATTCAGGTACGGGAGCGAGCTGAGCTCCCTCTGAAACTCACTCTATCCCCCTCAGGTACAGGAGCGTGTTGAGCTCCCTCTGAGTCCTCAACCCATCCCCCTCAGATATGGGAGCGTGTTGAGCCCCCTCTAAGTCCTCGCTCTATCCCCCTCACGTACGTGTGCGTGTTGAGCTTCCTCTGAGTCCTCGCTCTATCCCACTCAGGTAAGGGAGCGTGTTGAGCTCCCTCTATCCCCCTCCAGTACAGGAGCGTGTTGAGCTTCCTCTGCATCCTCGCTCTACCCCCCTCAGGTACGGGAGCGTGTTGAGCTCCCTCTGAGTTCTTGCTCTATCCCCCTCAGGTACGGGAGCGTGTTGGTCTCCCTCTGATACCTCTTTCTATCCCCCTCAGATACGGGAGCGTGTTGAGCTCCCTCTAAGTCCTCGCTCTATCCCCCTCAGGTAAAGGGGTACCTCCTTATATCCCCCTCAGATACTGGATCGTTTTGAGCTCCCTCTAAGTCATCGCTCTATCCCTCTCAGGTACGGGAGCATATTGAGCTTCCTCTGAGTCCTCGCTCTATCCCGCTCAGGTAAGGGAGCGTGTTGAGCTCCCTCTATCCCCCTCAGGTACAGGAGCGTGTTGCGCTTCCTCTGAATCCTCGCTCTATCCCCCTCAGGTACGGGAGAGTGTTGAGCTCCCTCTGAGGGCTCACTCTAACCCTCTCAGGTACGGTAATGTGTTGCGCTCCCTCTGAGTCCTCGCTCTATACTCCTCAGGTACGGGAGCATGTTGAGCTCCCTCTGAGACCTCCCTCTATGTCCTTCAGGGAGCGTGTTGAGCTACCTCTGAGTCCTCGCTCTATCCCCCTCACGTACGGGAGCGTGTTGAGCTCCCTCTGAGTCCTTGTTCTGTACCCCTCAGGTACGGGAGCGCGTTGAGCTCCCTCCGAGACCTCCCTTTATCCCCCTCAGGTACGGGAGCATGTTGAGCTCGCTCTGAGTCCTTGCTCTATCCCCCTCAGGTACGGGAGCGTGTTTAGCTTCCTCTATCCCCCTCAGGTACGGGAGCGTGTTGAGCTCCCTCGATCGCCCTCAGGA
Organism: Philaenus spumarius; assembly: GCA_018207615.1. Lineage (NCBI taxonomy): Eukaryota > Metazoa > Arthropoda > Insecta > Hemiptera > Aphrophoridae > Philaenus > Philaenus spumarius. The sequence continues at coordinate 76,799 of JAGFPH010003053.1, forward strand.
ACGGGAGCGTGTTGAGCTCTCTCTGGGTCTTCACCCTATCCCCCTCAGGTACGGGAGCGTGTTGAGCTCCCTCTGAGTCCTCACCTTCCCCATACATTTCCCCAAAGGACCACCTCCAAATCAGTCTGGGAATACCACTAAGTAAATTTTCTGTAAGAAGGCTTGTGAGTAAGAGCGATTTAATTGTATATACCACAGGCAATAATAAACCATTTGTAACCGTAGTGTATTTATTTGGCGCCCGAACCATGCGTTATTTCTTCGACACAGCATCCTGGTCACATTTGCCTCATTAGGAAGTAAACGTTACAGCTGAACCGTTGACGAGAGTTGAGCGAATTTCTAAAATTAAGTTATTTGTTTTAGCGTTTCAACCACCTATTTGGGAAATTGGTCTACTCACGAAAACGCCGAATATTTGCCTGCATGTATCAAATATATTACTATAATTAATTTGCACCTTAGCTTATAGCCCCGGCTCACCCCCGGTTTCGTTCTGCACACAGTGGGAGATTTGGATATCAACTGCGGTTTGCGATCGATCTTGCGGCCTCAAATTATGGACTGCTTTGTGCGCTTCCTTCCTAGCTGTTGGCCTCGGATCAGAAGCTTCCCCTATAGTAAAACCTCCATGAGGATTTGAATTGGGTACTTTATAGTATTTTACAATTTGATCGATTTTTTAGGAACTAGGCTGGCTATAAGGTCATGTAAAAAACCCTAAATTTTCGGAACAATCTATATTTATTTTTTTAGACAAAGCCCCAAAAATACGAATTTCTTCATTTTAGTATGAAAAATTTAAAAAAATTCCATTCTTTAAAAAATTAAAAAAACATGCTTCCAGTTGTTGGATTTTTTGGCTAACGAACTCATCCAAGCGGCGTAGAAAACCAACTCGTGTACCAAATTTGGAATAATCGTATGTAAAATGCGGCCGTTAGAGTGTGAACACATAAATTCATATATATACATAACATTTTTAATAACACCCCAAAACATATTCTGGGTACTCAGTGCCTTGCCCGTTGACCACTCCTGACCTTTGGTCTCACCATAAGAGGCATTGCAATAGCTCATCTTTCCTTTGGAAATTCCCTGGTATGCTAAATATACATACTGATTCATATACTGATATACATACCCTGATACATATATACAATAGACCTAACAATAAACAAACAAAAATTGTGATAAGCACTATAGAAAAACCTTAGTCTGTGATGAGCTGTCTTGTCTGCTGGCGAAACCATGGTCGGGAAGACTCAATCAATTTTGTAGAATTAACTAAAAATTGTGTTTGTTTTTTCATTAAAATTTAGTTCTACCAAGTACCTTACTCATTAGTGTCATTAGTGTAAGTCATATAAAAAAAATACATTTATAATTACCCTCTCGTCTCAAACTGTTTGTCTTACACAAAGAACAGTCAATTGAAAACACTTGTGATGTATTCTAAACAAAGATTAAACTAAGTTATATATTCATCAAAATTACTTCATCCATTACAAAAATCTCTTGTAAACTGCTTTACATCGATATGTTTTTATTAAATTTACTTTTGTAATGAAATTACTTTGTTTGATTCAAGACAAGTAACATACGTCTGTCCGTTCTATTCCCATTTATGATTGGTTTGACGTTGTTACAGATTCTTATGGGTAAACAAGCAAACAATTCTGGATACATGTAAAAACCATTCTAGAGATATATATTATTTAGTAAAAAAACAAAATGGCGGAAAGCGAGTAAAATTCCAGAAATATGTTTGTAGGAAGTTATTTTTTAGTCGATTTCCATAGGAAATATGAGTTGTTGCAGTGACTCTTAATGTGAGACCTAAGGTTGGAGTAGTCAAAGAGCACCAAACATGTTTTATATATAAGTCAAATATTTTTTAGATTTTTCGTACTAGAACAAATCTTTTAGGGTTTTACCTAATAAAAAAATTGTATGAGCTTATTCCGCACATTTTGTTTTTTTTTACATGACCAGCCTGGTTCCTCTAAAATCGATCAAATTGTAAAATACTATAAAAGTACTCAATTCCAATCCACATAGGGTTTTTACCGTGGGAGCAGCTTCTCATCCGAGGCCAACGGGCGGGATGTAAACTTACTAAGCAGTCCATAATCTGAGACCACAAGTTCGAGGTGCAAATTATGAGATGAACAAAGCAGTATGTGACCAGGACTGGAGGCTGAGGTGCAAACAAATTCTATTAATATATTTCATTGAACACCTTTGTGAGTACCAATTTCCCAAATAGTTTGTTGAAACCCTAAACATATAAACGTACTTTTGGAAATTCGCTAAACTCAAGTCAGCGGTTCAGCTGAGTGGTTGAATTATTTCAATTTAAAATACTTTATTTTATTTATTAATTATTTTAATTTTATACTAATCTTAATTTTCTTCAATTTCCTAAAGTTTGTGTATTGTTTTTAATGAATAAATGGTAGCAAATACAGGTTGGATAATTCGAACATTTTTAATTTGAAATTACCGTTAATTCAAAGTTTCGGTTCGGTCCCTTGAACTTCATATATCAATGTAAAAAATTATGGGTAGTTCGAAGTCAACTTCTTTAGTTAAAAATTTTTTTATCAACACTAAAAATAAAATCTTGTGCTGTAAAAGGGATCGCTGGAAAAATAGGTCAACGTCAGTTAGTTGGGGGGGAGGATATAGCCTAGCCGCTATTGTTTGTACACGTATTGTAATTCTAGGTGCGCTGCCGCCTTCCAAGAATTTTGCCTTCCGAGAGTTCTCTAGGTACCAGTACTGTAGTTTGTCGATTGATGCTCTGCCCAGTCTATGTCTATTGTTACAGTAGTGTGCTTCTGCTTGTCAGTCATTTGTGTTTTGAAAGTGATTGTTTGTTTGAGTGATCAAAATGTCTTTGAGTAAACCACGGGTTCAGTACAAGACATTTTCATTTTGTGAAAATGTTGCTGTTATTCGTGAAGTCAAGAAAAAATGTGACATTGCTAAAAAGTATGGGATAGCACCCACCAAAGTTTCTACTTTTTTTTTAAATAAGGAAAAAATATTAAGCAATGCTTTGAGTGGAAATGGAAAAG
>JAGFPH010003053.1:79981-102154 GCA_018207615.1 Philaenus spumarius
ATAAAGAAGTTTTTATGATATGTTATTTAAATATTGTATTTATATAAGCATGGTATTTTCAAAGAGAAACATCGATAATTAATATAAATTATTAATATGTTTATTTGACAGTCTCCATTCAGTGTGGTCACATTATGTTTCCAGTTTGTAAACATTTATAAGTAGGTACCTTTCCTAAAAAAAAAATACTGAACAAGGTGTTGTTCATTTGCAGGACGCTAAAATTAAATGTTCTGGTGACTTGTCCCAGTTGTCCCATAGGGCACTGTAGGGACCGAGGAGTAAAACACACATTAACATGTATAAATTTTTGTTTATGATGGTATGACCAAAACGAATCCTAAGTGTCCTAATTAATAATATCTAATGAATTCAGATGTAAAGAATAATTTTTTCCGGGTTTATTGATTTGTACCAATTGGCTTTATATGAATTGTATAATGGATTTCCGAAATCTTTATAGTGTTGAAATTTTATTGCAGACGTCAAATGAGCATTTAAGAATAAATCTGTACAACACTATAAAAGCACAAAATTATAAACCTCCGATTGATAACATTTTTAACTAGCACAACTAATAAAATTAAACAATAATAATATCCTACATGAAATAAACAATTCCTCGCGGAAATTAAAAGAATCATGTGATAATTTACACATTCAACAACGCATATCTGATACTTAAAAGTAAATATATATGTGGCATCCATCATTTAGTTTCTTCAACCAAGATCCAAACCTTTTCAGGATAGGTGTTAGCCCGATGGGTCTCAGGCGAGAAGAACACCAGGGTGGGGATTTTGCTCCCTTACCTCCCATCCTTTTATCCTTAGAAACCCCTGTAACAATTCAAAATATTCAACCAATTATGAATAATAGAAATGTAATGTAAATACTTATGAAACGAGAAAGAGAGAGAGAGAGAAGACCTAAAGAATGCGATTCATTCTACAAATGACGACATGCGCAGCGCCTAGCGGAAAATATTCACAACGCTAATGAAAACGTCTAGAAAAAAATCGACCACGACTTTCGACACTACTACAGCTATTTAAAAATACTTCCCGACATTTTCGACCTATAATTCCTATATCAAAAAGCTTCAAAATTAATCTATCTATCCACGTAAATTGAAATATCGACCAAATATAAAACCATTCGACGAAAATATGTACTTGAAATTGAGAATCCAACATGCCGAGATGATTCATAAACAAACGGAAGACGACAGAATAAATTAAATTGCGAGCAAACTACCATTTAAATAGAAAATTAGATTAGGCCTATGGAAGGAACCAACATTTCTACATCTGAAAAGTCTTCATCGACAATATAAAATAAACCCGTTAAGTTAATAGCAATTTAAAACCCGAGCCATGACCGAGTTTTTCCATCATACAGAGAAGGACGGATACACAAAGCTCCTCCCACTAACTACATACTGCGCTGTGATTGGCTGTACGATTTTACAATGAAATTCAACCCGTAGTAGTACAACCGATTAGTATAAAGTTTAGAAAGTAAATTTTTATTGTAAATAATGAGTTATTTGAGTGTTTTATTTAATTTATTAAACTAATTTCATTTTATCACATCTTTATATTGTGTTATAATATTTTCACTTCTCCAAAACACATTAAGTTCTTAAAAATCAAAACATACACCATAAATAACACTTTAATAGCTCACTCCATCTATGTACATTCACAAATCCCCATCCCAAGAAGACATCAAAATGAAGAAGGCATTACAAACGATTTCCTGAAGACCTTGTAAGAACCCCTAAGGATTGATTGTTAGGCATTGTTGAGTTAGATTCCGAAGAGGCCAGTTGTGTTTCTCTTAGCTGGCGATTTGAGAAGAATTCAAGATCAAAATCCAAGATTAATATATCCAGAACTTGCGCTACGTCAATTTTAATAACTACAGTACCATTTTTTTTATCTTAACTACTCGATTTTATATAAAAGAAGACGTCTGAACTATGGTGAGATTATTCCATTAATAATTATATCTTTTCACGTATTACGATCTAACCTACTCCCAGAAAAATTCGAACTTGTTACAGTATAAAAGGCTGATCACCTTATTACCCATTATTCAGTGATTGTGAAAAACTATAAACGATAAATATATTTAATTCTGAACTGTGCATAACCTGAACTTTATGATTCCTATGTTACACTTTTACACATACACCTACACGAACACAGATAAACAAATTGTACTCACCATTTTAAGTTTTCTTTTGCATTTGTATATATAGCCTAGTAACGTTTCAATTTATCATATTTTCATTTAATTTTATGTCTTGTTTCAACTGTTATTTGGGAAGAGTCGGCACCAACCTCCCGAGTTTAAGAATCTTGTGTCTTGCCGATTGTACTATAAACTTTATTATATGAAACTTTCTTATATATTTGCATAAAGACTTTGATATTTCATTCTTATGATAAATTTATGAATCAATAATTTACGTTTAACTGTTAAAATAAATAAATTGTAAATTTAAAAAACAGAAATAAGTAAAGTTAACCTTTTACATTTGTAATCTGAGTTGAAGTTATTTCTTTATTAATAATTGTCAAACTGTTTATTGTTATATTTCATTTGGCATGCCAACGTGTGGCTTTTCATATCAAAGGTGGTTTTGAAGTGACTTAAATCAGTTACCATTTATTGTGATATTTCATTTGGCGCCCGAACGTGACAGCTTTTCCCAAAGCATACCTAGATAACTCCTTAATTTTAATTAGATTTAAGAATAGTAATTTATAAATATTGTGTTAGTTTAAGTTAAATAATTTTATAGTTTGATAAATCGTCATGTACAAACAACCAACCCACAACTTAAGACCCAATATAATTCTAACTCAAAGGGCTCGCGAATCCCAGGGCTTGCCTGATTTTTATTCGTCCCAACGTACAGAAGACGTGATCGGAGAACAATCCAACGACATTGTAGGCGAAACGATGGAAGGGTCGCAGGCTCCCGATATCAACATCCGCCAGACAGAAGACGTGTCAGATAGGGAGCGGCATTTAAGGGAAGAAGACACATTATTAGGCGATCTCATAGGCGATGATGAGCCGGTATATTTTAGTAATAGGGCAAGTCTGGAGCCAATAAATTTAAATAATTGTGACGATACAGCTACGTCCTTAAACCAAACCCCACCGCTCACACTAGAAGAATTTTTCTTAAAACTTATCCAACGATTCGACGAACAACGACAACGGTCCGACGAACAACAACAACAATTACTACGTTTCGACAAACAATTCGACGAACAACGACAACGATTACAACGTTTTGAAAAACGATTCGACGAACAACAACAACTGTCCGACAAACAACTATCTTCAATCAACAAATGATTTGACGAACAACAACAACAATTACAATATCTCAATCAACAATTCGATTCCATGGACATGAAAATACGTCAAACGACAGAGGAGTTAGCTCTGCAAATGGCACAAAATAACCAATTGGTCCAAGAACAAATATCAGAAAAGGTTGGAGCCCAGTGCCGTGACATGCGGGAAGAGTTCACTACTACTCTACAAGAAACCAAGGCCGAGATTACGATACAGATGGAGAGGCATACCGAACAGTTAAAGCGACATGTCTCAGAGGTGCAGGAACAGACCAAGGAAGAGTGCCGGCTCCTAGTGGAAGAGAACTGAAGCGTAATAACCACCACACTCGCCGAGGAGAAATGCCGAAGCCAATGTATTGAACTTGAATGCAGCCAACGCATAGACCGGTTAGGCCAACTCGTTACCAACCAACACGAGTGTGTCGAACATCTAGAGAAGGAAGTCAAGAACAACCAGACACTATCACCAAAACAAATCAATGTCATCTGTGGGAGGCAGCTGGATTTGACCACCGACCAGAGCGTCCCCAACTTCAACGGAAGGGAACACAATCCAACCGAAATACTTCGCAAGATCCGGAAGTTCCACGAACGAAGAGTAGCGCTTAGAAACGACAACGACCCCAGCACTAATTTGATCGATGATTTAGAACTCTGTCTGGAAGGACATGCTGCCCGATGGTTCAGCCTCATAAAAGGAGACCTTCACTGTTGGGAAGACTTCCAAGAACAATTTGAACAAAAGTACTGGGGCAGAGAAATCCAACGGGGCATCAAACAAAGGATGGAAGTTGAGAAATATAGACCCAATGGAAAATTAAGCCGCGCTGAATATTTCACGGAACGGGTAATCACCCTTAAAGCCATGAATCCACCCTTAACAGAAGCAGAAATTATCTTCTGTCTTGCCGAACATTTTGAAGACCTGATCCAGGACGCCAGGAGAGTCCAGCGTATCAACGGTATCATGGACTTTGTTTTACTCCTACAAAGAGAGGACATTAAGGATATACAAGTTAGAAACCGCCGCGAACAACATCCTACATCACCCCCACTACGACGAAATCCGCCTCAAATTCGCGAGCAACGCTTCGGACCAAACACAAATTTCCAATTTACCCCACCCTCGTATTTTCAAAATCAACGAAGGCCTAATTCATCCCCACAACCCAATTTCAAAATAGAAATTTTCGCAACCCTCCTGGACATTTTTCACCCCTTCCTCAACCCCAATATCGAAACCCATCTTTCCCAACTCAAAGTAACCGATATCCCAATTTTTCGAGACCCACTTTCAACCCTGTTACTGGACCCAGACCGCAAATTACCCCACACCAGAACAAGTTAACGTTTGTCATGCTGTCGCCAAACGAGTAAATGCGCCCGACCAACTTGTCACTTGTTCATCTACTACGTCGTCTCCAAAAAATAAAGAGCACAGAAGATGTCCCAGGCCCCCAGAACGACATTGCCCCTGTGCCAAACGAACATATCGGAGTTAATTGGCCTATCCAAATAACCGAAAGCACGAATCACGTTTCCGACGAACCTATCATCATTAGTAATATGTACTGCGATCCAAAATTTTTATTAGAAGAAAATAATTTAGAACCGACTTCCAAATTAAATACCAATCATGTTAAGTGCCCAGAAATCGAAATAAAAATCGACGAACAAAAAACTTTTGCATTGATCGATACAGGATCCAACATATCGTGTATTTCTCAACAATGGTTTCTAGACCATAAGGACTCCATAGGAAAGTATGAAGAGTTACCCACAACAAACATTCAAATTCATACTGCTGTCGGAGCGAAAACCAGTCGAATATCAAGAATCATCATGCTCAGAATACAAATCAAACAAGAAGAAATATGGATAAACACTCTAATTGTACCAAATTTAATTTAAAATGTTATATTGGGAATGGACTGGATAAGTATTACAGAGGCGGAAATAAACTTCAATACGAATATAATGAATTTAAGAATAAATAATAAACAAGTCGTCGTGAAGTTTGAAGAAGTCAGTCAAGAAGGAATTTTATGCTACATTACTAAAGAAAACGTACATAGAAATAATATAATAATAGATCATACAGAGGATACTAATTTAAACAGATATAATCAGGAGTGTAACGCAGCGAGTGAGACAACAATTTTGAGCAAACAAACAATCAACAGCACATTAAAGGAGAATATAAATCTAGGACCAACACAGAAATTAGACTTAACCAAATTATTATTAAATTATAAACATGTTTTTTTGGATTCACCAGGGCTTTGCAATAAATATACGCACACAATTAAAATTAATGAAGATAACACCTTCAAAGGACAATCTTACCCGGTCCCTATAATATACCAAGAGGCTGTAGCAAAGGAAATTAACAGGATGCTACGCTTGAATATTATCGAACCTTCATATAGTAATTTCGTTAACCCTATCATCCCCATTATAAAGAAAGACGGCGAGATACGTTTATGCTTAGACGCGAGGAGAGCGAACGAAATCACAGTTCCCGACTACGAACAAAATAGAAGTATCAATGAACTCCTAGCTAAAGGAAAGAATTGTAAATGGTTGAGCACCATAGACCTCATGGCCTCATACTGGCAAATCCCATTAGCGGAGGAATCGAGAAAGTATACTGTCTTTCAGTTTAGAGGACCCACTTACCAATACGCTGTCACCCCCTTTGGAATCTCAACGTCGCAAGCGGCATTAGTACGAGCTCTCGATGAAGTTTTCGACGATAGTGTCGAAGCTTTTACTATTATTTATATTGACTACATTTGTGTCATCTCACCCGATTTTGAAAGCCACTTATCACATCTGTCCTATATCTTTCAGAAACTGTCCGACGCTAATATGACTATCAAATTCTCTAAGTCCCTCTTTTGTCGAAGTTCCGTCCCTTTTCTCGGTTATACCCTCACTTCTACAGGCCTACAAATGAACGACGATAAAATTAAACCAATTCTAAATTTTCCAACTCCACGAACTCGAAAACCATTAAAATCATTCCTTGGATGCATAAATTACTACAAAAAGTAATTCACCTCAAAAAGGGTCAAATTCAATTGGACACTGTCAGATAGTGAAACCTTTTCAAAAATAAAAAGACTCTTTCCCAACACCCAAACTTTGCATCATCCAGACCCTCAAAAACCTTTCTATTTACAAACCGACCCTTCAGATTGTGCCATAGGAGGCCACCTCTATCAAATAAATACCCAAGGAGAAAAGAAAGCTGTAGTTTTTCTATCCAGGTCCCTACAATCAACTGAACAACGTTACACCACGACCGAAAAAGAATTGTTGGCTATTATTTATTGTCTACAAAAAACTAGATATATTATATATGGAACCGATCTAACCATTATCACAGACCTCACTTTCTTAAAAACCTGTAAACTTCTAAGTGCCCGTTTAACGCGATGGATTCTCGCAATACAAGACTACAATTTTAAGATACAACATTGCAAGGGTAGCGAAAATTGTACAGCCGATGCTTTAAGTCGAATCCCTCCAACCGCAGCTACAAATTCGTCCGACGACCAACACAAACTTATCATGGCCTATATCGAAAGAATACAAGATCCTCATTTATTACTCGAATTACAAAATATTTAGACCCATCAACATGCTGATCCAAATTTAATTAAAATTATCTTAAACTTAGAACAACCTGAACAAATTGGCGACCAATTCAATCAAAATCTACTTTACAAACTACACAATAACGTTCTGTATCAACGATTAAACCTAAATTGGTTAATTATAATCCCCGAGAATCTAATAAATAGGCTAATATGGGAATGCCATACATATTACCTGCATTGTGGTGCCAAAAAATGTTTTGATATACTGTACTCCGAGAAAATTTTCTTTTCAAAAATATGGGACGACGGATCCGAACAACACTTTTCACGTGTGACCCCTGCCAAAAATGTAAAAGTAACCTCCACCCTTTAGGGGTAGCAACCGGCATTATATGCACTGAAAAGAACCACCAGATCGCTGTGGATATCATAGGCCCCTTACCGACAAGCCTCGGGCGAGTTAAATACATTTTTATCGTACTGGACATCTTCACAAAATTTGTCAAGCTATACCCAATAAGATGTGCAAACACGAAAACAATTTTACGAAAACTTATAATTACATTTTCCCATATACGGTATCCCTAAACGTCTACAAAGCGATAACGGAACGCAATTTCGAAGCCGTAATTGGATCAAAACCCTAGAAGGATTAGGAATTCAACTTATTTTCAACCCTTACTACCACCCTAAAACCAACATGGCTGAACGCCCGATCCGAGAGATCAAGAGATGATTAAGGACAAACTGTTCGAAAAACCATAAAAATTGGGCCAACTATATATCTGACATAAATACCATGCTTAATGAAGTATCTAACGAATCGACTGGTTTTACACCTAACGAATTCGAATTCAACGAATTCGATCTAAACAAGAAATACAAGCTGCAAAACAAAAACTCAATAGAGTATTTTCAACAAAATTCCTGGGTCTCTTCATTGATAATAAACTGTCATGGAGAAATCATGTAGACTATATCAGTGCTAAAATTAGTTGTGGTCTCTTTGCGCTGAGAAGTCTGAAACAATGTTGTAATGCTCAGGTTCTTATAACAGCGTACTATGGGTTGATATATCCTTTTCTGAAATATGGAATCGTTTTGGGCGGAGATTCCTCACTCCAGAATTTGACTAGGTATTTCTTCTAAAAAAAAACACCATTAGGATAGTTGAAAGACTTTCTAGACTTCAATCATGCAGAAAAGCATTTAAATCGTTTAAGATTTAAACTCTATGTTGCATTTATATATTTGATAAATCCTTTATTTTAAATTTAAATGTAAGCACGTTCAAAATAGGGACTTGCATAATTACCATACTAGAATGGCTTGCAAATATCGGGGTAAACAGCACAGGCTAAATTTGATTGGCAAGTTACCTTTGCAAGCATGGTGCTATTTACAACTTTCCTTCAGACTTGCTAGAGATAAATGACTAGCCTATTCATGTTTTAAAGTATTTGGCAAGGAGACATACATTTTTGGTTTAAAATGGATCAATTTTAGTAGAGTTTCAATAAACGAAGAACAACTGGCGACAATTTACTTTAAGACCCTCAGCTGATATGTTACTGTGACTAAAGACTATAAGTTAGAACTTCAGGATATTTTTTTTTATGCTTTCTTTCTGCTATACAAAACAACTTAATTGTTAAGTGATGTTACAAACTTATATATGATTACAAATTGGAAACATAGGCCACTGTGACTAGAGACTGTAAGGTAAGCCTAGCACTTCTGGCTTTTTTTAATATTTTCATCGATTCAACAAATACATTTTAGCCCTTGTTATCATCGGAGTGATTCAATGTATCGAATCGTGAACATCGATGTAGGTATATAGAATATCCGTAGTTTGTTGTAAAGTACGGTAAACAACAGTATTACATAGCCTGTAATATTACAGAATTTGATAAAGTGAAAATTATGTGTTCCTGTTTTGTTTCCAATCGTATGCGCAGTCCGATGTCATTGAAAATATACGTCTAATATTTTCCGAGTAATACGTTGTGAATTGGGTTTAAAGTGTTTTATTTTCTGTTTATGAATTTTATGTACCGGTAATTACATTTAATTTTGTTAAACATATATTCTGTTTTCATTTATTTAAGACGTTTAGAAATAGAATTGAACAATGCAATTACATTATTTTCTTGCATGTACGCTGGCACCTCTGAAGCAATATGGTGTACGGTCGTAATGTAAACTTGCGTTGAACAACCAAAGACTAAGGTAGGACTAAGCTAGGCCTAGCTTTGAGTAAAAATTAACCCTCAAGAACTCGCGCAGTATGTCGTCACACCGGTACTCGCGCGCGGTGCTTTAGACCGCACTGTATTAGTCAGGTGCTAGGAAAATAACTACGTTATTAATTGTATTTTATACTATAATTTCAAATTTAAAGTATTAAAGAACTTATTTACATATAAAATAAAATAACAAAAAAACATTTTACAAATGATTATTTATACGAGAAAATTAATAACACGAACACTTGCGCGCGGAAGAAAGAACCGGACACAAAGCAAGGGTTTAGTAAACGCACTATAAGCATTATAAAACTAAAAAAATCGCTAAAATACTTAGTCTCTAATATGTACAGTAGGCCTATTTACTGTTTATCTAAATAAAATAACGATAAAACATTTTAGAAATGATTGTTTATATGATCAAATTAATAACACGAACACTTGCGCGCGGAAGAAACGACCGCACACAATGCAAGGGTTTAGTAAACAGACTATAAACACTGTTCGCCGCCAACTAAGTTAAAAGTTTTGCATGTCTCGCCTCCCTAACTAACTGGGAAAGGAAAAGAGGTGATAGAGGGAAAGTTTGCTCAAGGTAAAATATTCGGAATTCATAAATATCTAAAGGTGCCGTCGAAAAGACCGCGCTGTGAGTTCTCAAGGGTTAAGAACTTAGACTACTAGTAATACTTTTATAGCTTATGGGAATTTTATGGTAATATTTACCTAAATAATTCCTGCTATCTTCAAGACGAGTTATTTTAATTTCGAAGAATATAACAACACTAGCTAACATAGGCCTAAAAAGTAAAATTAACATCTAAATGTTTGTCGTACCAAAACTTAATGAATGAAAAATCATAATTACAGTAATATTATACTATTTCAACTTTCGAGCTAAAATTATTATTGCTTTATTATGTCAAACCATTTATTTACATTGTCAAGGCAAAATCTTCTCTTAATTTGAGGTTATGAAGATATGATTTTTGTTTGTTTATATTATCTTAGATACACAATCAAATGTTCTCATGTTTAATATACAAATATACATTGAGTTACTTTATTACATTTTCACTGAATTTGAAAACTAAATAAGTAATTGCACCTTGTTAACGTGGATTGGCACTGTAACCAATATTACCAACGAAATTCAATTCAATTCCATTATTAATTAGTAGGTATATTACAGAAATACAGAGATAATATTACCAAGAGCTGGTATATTAATACAGCTGTATTAGTATTAGGCAGTGTTACCAACTCCTTAAAATATTTATCCCTAAGCAAAAGTCAAAAACCCCTAAAATCGCCACAATTACTAGGAAATTATATTCTGTAAAAAATAATAAATTAACAATAATAAATAAATTTTAATAGTAAAATAAATAATATTCTGTAATATTTTTTAATATTATTTATTTATAAATTATTTAATACTTCAAATACAATTTCGTTTTCTTCTGTTCTGACATTTTAAAATCATACATGTTACATTAAATAGACTTAACATTTTAGTGGATGGATTAAATGTTGTGCAAGATCCACACCATTTCGATGCAACGTGAATCGGACTATCATCATACTTTGCAGCGTTTCGATAGATAGTCTATTCCGCAACTTATTTTTTGACAATATGCAACTTATTTTTGAATGAGAATGAGCGTTCGACATTTGCGTTTGAAATTGCAACCGTCACAAATGCTAGTCCGAATTTAAATTAAACAAGTAAATGCAACAATCAACGTATTCGTTTTTCATATAACTCCGCATTCTTAGTAACGAGGAACTGTACTAGATGTTGCTAAGTCGCTAGGAATTGGCTAGATTGAGTTATCCCAGAACCTATATTTTTACACCTTTATTTTTCTCAATAAAAAATTGTATATAAAAAGTTAAATTTAAAAATCCCTAAAAATACCCCTAAAAATATAAAGCCCCTAAAAAATCCCACCCCACTTATTTTTACCCCTTAAATTTGGGGGGGAAATCCCTACGTTGGGAACACTGGTATTAGGCTTGAATTTTTATTAATTTTAAGACATAAGACAGCCGCACAGGAGATAGGAGATAACGTAGTTTGAAAGATATAGACACAATCACTGTTTGGAAAGTTTACATTGTGCTCTTTAAGTTATATAAATTATTCACGTAATAAAATGAATAATAAGGAAAATATTAAAAACTTTATATACAATATACATAAATATATTGGCAAGTATAATGCTTATATTTATAATCTACTATCTGTGCTAAAATGTTACATAGTGTATTGATACAAGTAACTATTTTAATTTAATTTGTAATTAATTGTATTACTACAAGATATTGTTATTATTCGCGTGATGTCACAGATTATGCTTATAACTTATAACAGACTGAACACTGAACAGAATAATCTGACTGTAACCTTTGATGGTCCATAATCAAAGCTGTAACCGTTTAAGCTAGGCATACACGGTCCGATTTGTAGGACGACCGAGTTGGACTGCAAGTTGGATGCGTTTCAGCACTCACTATCCAACTTACCATCCAACTTACGATCCAACTTACGTTTCCAATTAACATTAACAGCTGATTTTAAACTTTGAAGCAATTATTTAATTGAGGGGTATTTATAGAATCAAAACTCACTAACTCCAAAAAGTAAAAATATGGGAAATCGCAAAAAAACTGTTTTTAATACCTTACTATTGTGTAGAGTAAAGGTGAGTACATGTAAATTAGTACAAAAATTATACAAACTCATTAAGATAGAAATAATTAACAATACTTACATAGTTTGTTTGTAATTACCAAAACTAATTTGGAGTTAGAGAGTTTTGACACCAACACCTGGAGTTAGATAGTTTTGACTTTTAAACATAAGGAATTAGTGAGTTTTGATTCTTAATATTACCAAATTGTAATAAATAGTGTAATGTTATTTAAAAATACATAACTAAAGACTATTGTAGGAAATAGGCCTACAACCTTTTCTGTTTATTATTAGGCCAATTTTTAGGCTTGAGCGTATACTGCCAAAACTAAGGCAGAAGTAGGCCTACATTTGTATAGATATAATATTAGGCTCTGCAAATAAAATGAGAACTGAATATATGGTATAAAAATGTATTGAATAAATTTTACATCCTTTCAGTTTGTTTTGCACAGTCAAAATAGGAATAAAAAAATGTTTTCCGTAATGCTTTACTAAGAGCTTTTTCACATTATTTCTTTTAGCACTGCTAAGAATGTTTGTTGCTGGAATGGGCAATGGAGTAATGTCTCTTGCAGTTTTACCAGGAATAAACAATGAGCCATAACTTGCACAGTCACTAAGGTACGGGATTTCTCCACGTATTGTAACTTTGTTCAGGGTAACAAAGTTCCTTTTCACAGATTTACGTTTAATGTAAATCCTCTTGCACTTGGAAATCATAAAATGCCAACGATTTTTCAGTTTGAAGGTGCTATTAACACAGTTCTTAAAACCAAATACATTGCGTCTTTACCTACAATCTTTACAGTGGCAGATTCTGAAATAATTTTGTAAATTTAGTTCTGCAGATATGTAGAGCCTCTGACTCTTTTCTCTAGAGTAATGAGATTCCAAGTATGATAGGGAGTTAATAAATTTCATTACATACTGTTTTTCGGGTTCGAAGGCAGCTTATCTCTTAAAGCCACCTCTTTTTTCTCTTGTGTCTTCATTGTTGAAATCTTTTTTTGTCAGATTATTTACTCGGAAACGGGACACGTTCAAAATATTTATGAAAGTTCCCTCTAACCTCCAATACAGGCAGGCTACAAGCTACAAAACAAACACTGTTCACTGCTTCACTCTGATTGGCAGATGACCAACAGATGCTGAGCCATCATTGGCTCAGAATGTGCCAGTCAAAACTCTCTAAATCCTATGGAACTAGTGAGTTTTGATTCTAACCCATACTTTTAAATGTGTTTGATAAGAGGTTTTAGTGAGTTTTGACATTCACTTTGTTTACACATTGATGAAGGGCTAAAAAAACTATCAGCTGGTAGTAAAATCTAATTTTTTTTATTTTTGGAGTTAGTGAGTTTTGATTCTATACCCCTCAATTTTCTAAATTTTAGGCTAGGTTTTTATTAAAATGTAGACCTGAGCATTGCTGGTTCTTTTAACCTTTATTAGGCCTATTTATAACTGATGTTATAATATAAAATAATTTCATTTCGGACATTTACGATCTTAGTTTTGAGGTTATTATTAATCCTACATATATTTTATAAAGAAAATATAACATAATTATGTGTATAGAAAGTTCTAACAGGTTTGGCGTGCGAAGCACGCTGGAATATCCCTAGTAATAAATAAAAAATATACACATTGATTTACATTATTCAAAACGTTCTCAAATTTTCAACTCCACGACAAGAAATCACTCCAATTCAGTCTTCTTTCCTTGTAGGCCTACATAGTGGTAGGCCTAGTTGTATAAAAATGTATAGAAATTACTATATGCAAATAATTAGACTAAACAATTCCCTATATTTTGTCAGTATACTTACAATCACTTATTTTTTTAAATATAGTAGACAACCGCCTATATTTTTTTCAGTATAGAAAACAATCCCTATATATTTTCAGTATAGTAGACAATCGCCTACATTTTTCAATATAGTAGACAATCGCCAATATTTTTTCAGTTTACTAAATAATCACCTTTATTTTTTTATTATACTAAACAATCTACTATATTTTGTCAGTATACTTTCAATCGCCTACATTTTTCAGTATACTATACAATCACCTATATTTTTTAATATAGTAGACAACTGCCTAATTTGTTTTAGTGTATAGTAAACATTCACCTATGTTTTTCAATAGGTTAAGAAATTATTTTTGAACTATTGTGACGCGAAGATGCTCAAAAACATGTCAGTTTGCATAAATTGCATCATTTGTGTTCACAAACACCTATTAATTCTCCCGGTACAATTCAATAAATTCCAAAAATCCTTTATTATCCATTATTATAGAAGTAAAAATGTACAAAGTATAGGGGAAAAGGGAAGATCAAACATCAAAAAGGAGAAAGTTTAAAATGACAATCGGACGATCACCCCATTCACAGTCCGATTCCGTCGGAAGTTGGAAGTCGGATCATCTTGTAGTCTGATCTGGGAGTCTTGATTTGTACGATTATCCAACTCGTCGTCCATCAAGCCCATTCACGCTCCTACATCGGATCCTACATCGGACATCGGACATTGAATCGGACTACAAATCGGACCGTGTATGGCCAACTTTATTGCTTATCTGCTTATCACTTATCAGCTGTGATTGAAGATTTGGCGGGAGTTCTTTCTTTCTGCAAGATGCGAGATTTGTTCATTAGTTAATTTTAATTATTTTAGTTTTATCGGTGTACGTTAGTTCGTTGTATTTACTGTATTTACTTGTGATCTATATTAAATAGAGTTGATCTCCATTTGTACATCTATTATCTATCCATTTAATAGATATATAAATTACGTTTCATTGTTCTAAAGTTTCCAGTCCATAATGTGGCAGCAAATGTCAGCAAACGATAGTAAGTTCAATTTGTTACTGAATTATTTAAATTAAAATCTCTATGTAGGCTAATTTTGTAACAACTTTAAAATAATTGTCACTAAGTTTTATCATATTTATTACTATAACTTATCAATAGTAAGAGTGCTGTGTAATATAGGCCTAAGTAAGGTTAGCCCTAGTCCTATTTTAATTAGAGATGTTTAGTATTCATAAAGTACAATTATTAAATCAAGAAAGTAATTATTTTAACTATATGAAGAAACACATGTTTAATTATTGTCATTATTTTACATTTCTTTTTCTTTATTCATTTTTAGTTCAATTTGTGTGTCTCTAATTTTGTAAAACCAATCTCTTTAATAAAACTTCAAATCATTTTATTTCATATCTAGTTAAACCTTTTTTATTACTATAATTTATTACTTATTGAATCAAATGGAAGACTTTTAATTTTATTAGGAAGAAACATCAGAATTCAAATCAAGACATAATCTACATTAGGCCACCTAGCTAACTACACTAATGATGTTCAGGTATTTGAATAAAAAACTAAGATCAGTCACCTAAACTAATTATAAGTTATAACCAAAGGAAACAAGAGTATAATATTTATTTCAGGCTATTTATAATTATTATAGGCCTAGGACTAAGACCATAACCAAATATTTGATGCACCTGTGTTGAGGACAGGTCCTTAAGTTTTTGTGAACACATCTGTATTAGTAGACAATAATTTCTTTGGAAATGAAATGATAGTCGGCCTACTGACATGGAATCTTGGTTTTTATTTAGCAGAGTCTTATCGTGCCATCCCGCCGACCCATATGGCCATTGCTGAAGAGAATTTCGTTTGTTCCCAACATCATTTAGGCCCTATCTTGTAGTTGAAATGCTTCTTCCAAATGTATGATTTGTATAGGACCTAGCCTATTTCGATTTTGTTTTTCCATGAGTAGGCCTAGTTATATATAAACTAACTTTGTATTGAATTGTCTTCATTTTTAATATCAACTTCATATTATTTCACTAGAACAACTCAAATATAATAAGATAAAAAGCCTCAAGTTTTTTTCTTATACTTATCCAATTAGATTGAAATCATATAGTCGTAGGTTCACTCAAGTCAGAATTCTCCTCGAATTAATACAAAATGCTGGCACTGTCTCAAGGGACAACATAATTATCCCCATCAGATAAATAAAGTGGTGCAAATTTACTATTCGACCCTACGCCATATGCGGAAGCGGTGCCAACGTACATGCACGAAATGTTCTAATACGTCATTGTAATGTTCAATTCAATTTCTAAACGTCTGAAATAAATGAAAACCGAAAATAACTTCAACAAAATATATTGTAATTAGGCCTAATTATAAGTTAAATAGAAAATAAAACACTTTAAACTTAAACTCTATTCACAAGAGTTATAGAGAAAATATTAGACATACAGTAAGCCTAACGTAGACATAAATTGTGAATGCGAACGTAAATAAAACGATAGCCGGTTTCCGCTATTCCTATGGCTTAGCATCACTTAATAAAATAAAATAAAACACTTTTAAGTTAACTTAAATTCACGTCATAACTTGTTTAAATTACAATTTACACTTCAAATACTTTTTACACTACTGTTGAAATATTAGATGTAGCCTATGGCAAGGGGCCGTAATGTAAACTGATGCAAACGGACGTACATGTCATTCATACAAAAGTAGGCTAGCAATCACAAATTAATTTCTTTCTTTTGTAAAACAATAAAATTACAACTTACGACATATAAAAAAAATAGCCTGAAATTATTCTAACCTAAAGTGTCTAGTCACAGTATATTTGAAGATTGTAAACATCCATGAAGTAACTTCACAACTTATTTCGTTCCGTATCGCGAACACAAAACTATTCTATTATATGTAGGCCTACAGTACATACATTCATAAATATATTATCTACAAATTGTAACCCAAATAACATATCATAGCTTAAAACATATAATTGTAGTTCAACAAATTTCATTTGTTCATTTGTAGCTGAACAAATCAGGTGAATGGACCGTTAGGTTTGGGGAAAGGTAGCCTACAATTTTTAAAACCAGTAGTAGCTCAATATTAGGCCTAAGCGCATTGAGTTAAGCTTTGTTTAAGTTTTTCAATTCAAGTCGTCTAAATTTCTAGGTTTAAATAAATGGTTAAATATCCCACAACATTTAGCCTATTAAGTAAAATGGTTTTATATATTAGGTACCTTGTTAGATTTTGTCAGACAATCCTTGTTTTTTCTCGTCATTACTTACATGACAGCCGTTTCGACTACTCACGTTCAGTCATTATCAAATATAACTTGCGGTTCTTACACTGAGAGCGTTGTTAATATAAACATACTACACATAAACATATGTACACAAAATACATTAAAATACACAATACATATAAAAATGTGTACATTATCACATATAAAGTTCAAAGTTAACGTCAAAAGTTTTGTGGATGTCAAGTTTTTTGGCACATGTGTTACCACAATGAGTTTAAATTCGTACTGTTAGAGGTAATATATGTTTAAAAACAATTCAGTTAGACTACCACAAACAAAATATAAAAAATGGTAAAATATAGCTATATGGCTATATGGTAAAATGGCAAATATGGCTATGTAAAATGGTTAGAATAAATACTTAAAATTTATTTTCAGGTTATGGAGGCGGTGGATTTGATGCTTCAGCTCAGTATGGAAGTCCAGCTACTGGACAAGGAGACAAAAAAGTAACAACTTTTAATTTTTAATCAAATATGTAGGCCTAATGCTTTATATATATATATATTTTTTTTTTTCTAACGGCTGATAGTAATAAAACTATAACAAATTTAATATAAAAGTATATGTTTATTTAACCATTATTGTATAGGATTATAGGCCTATAAACATAAATTACCCAATACAAGAGAAATACTGATTGTAATATTATAAATTAAAATAAGACCCAATTGTTTATCCCAGAACATTTATTAGGAGGTAGGATGACAAAAAGTACAGTAGTGTAGTTTATATCATTTCACTATTTATTAAATACTACACTATTGCCTCTACAGGGATCTCATAATTTTCATGCCTCACTTTTGGACAATTTATAACAATTCGTAGAGCACAATTAAAATTTGGATTCTTACTATTCTTAATTAATCTGGCTACTGAGTCTTTCACAAGTACGATAGCTAGGTTTATATTGATCACATGACACATATATAAGTACGTCACAAGATTTGTATTTTAATTTAATTATCGAGAGTTGAATTATAATTTATCGCTTAGTTAAAAAAGTTCATATATAACTGTATTAGTTGTCTCAAGGAGTGGTTGCTCGTGCTGCTATGAACAAGTTTACCTTCACATTCATTAATTTAATTTAAAAGAAAAATATCAAGATATTGAAAAATTGTCTGGACTGTAGATTATGGTTGAAATATTAAAAAGTTTATAGATTGTTCATGATGAAAAATTTTAATTACAAAAGCGCTGAATTGAAATTGGTAAATCCACAGTCTAATTAAGTTATACTTAAATTTATGTGTTTTAAAAAGTTTTGTTATTGATTTGATGCCAGAAAAGCACTAATCAGTTTGTTGTTTTAATTCACAATACACAGTTTAAACTGTCACTTTTTTACTTTGAAGACACTGTTAATGAATCAACTGTAGCCTACTATGATGATGCCAAGCCAACACTTGTGAAGTATTTGGCTCTCTCGGCATCCATTTCTCTGATTGGTTGCTGGATTTTGGCCTCTGCTTCCCAAGATCCAATGATGTTGAATCCGTAACCTTGGGCAGGGTTCTGTTCTGAGTTTTAATTAGGCCTAATTTAGTCTATTGAAACTTATTTTTCTGGTGGAACATTGGTCCTGATCTTTTACCTTTGTATATAGCGATCACTTTAAGTTTTACTTTTAATTGTTCCATTTTATTATTAATAAAGCGTCTTTTCCAGTGAGTTTTGGGTCTGAGGATTAGGCTTCAGTTTAAGTATATTTTTTAATGATTTAATTAATTAAATAATTTGCCTATAAGTAACTAATCCTAGGTATTCACTTTAATTTTTTCCTTGTTCTAATTGTATCTTAAACTAACATAAATATTATTTTATACAATGTTTATGTTTATGTAAATTGACCCAGGTTGAGACTAGTCTGTGATCCTAGACGTATTGTCCCTAGTCCGTTATGATTCCTGCATGTTGTTACATTTTGAGGTTAACCGAATATTGTAATAACCTAAATTTAATACAATGATCTAGTTTAAAAAAATACAAAATAATAAAACAAATTCTTATTAATTATTGTAAATATTAGTATTCTAAATAATCTAAACATACCTATTCAAGATAAATATAAACATTGTAAATTTGTAACCTAACTTACTTTTGATTTTGAATGAGCTCAGAACTATTATTATGTATTTGGTTGTTGATATAAACAAATTTGATCATTTTCTTTCTGGTTTTTTGGCCACCATTTTGAGTCGGGTTAAGATAGAGACATCTAGTTTGTGTTGTTTGTTTTTGTTTATAAATACCTTTAAAATTAAGGTTCACACTGTAGGGGTCTACAATTAAACATTTTAAGCAACCCCCAAAACTTAAAATTTGGCGTCTACAAAGTACATTTTTATGCCATACAAACATTTTATGAATTTTCTCTACCCACTCCATTAGAATATGTCTCCGGACTTTTCAGCACCCCTGTAGTTCATTGTTACTAACAGCATTATCAATGGGCCTCGTGAGAAATACTTAGGTGAAAGCTTTGCTAGAAACAATCCAGCACAGAACACCGATTTTAAAAAATCAAGACTTTTGTAGTGGTGTGAACTTTTTAGAATTACTTAGATGTAAATGTGTCAGTGTGAAATCTGCCAAGTTTAAAGACGTTGTGTTTAATTAGTGAAAATCTATTTCATTCAATAAATTTGGGAGGATTCTAATAATATAGTTGTCATTAAAACAGTATTTTGTTTAAACATATGATTACTTATCTTCTTTTTGTTGTTATTTAATTAGGGTTGCTGAAAACTAAATAAAAGGAAATTGAATGTTTAGATAACAAATATTATTTAAAGACTTTACAATGTCAGTATATGAACTTATATTTTTGTCCTTCCTCGTAGTAATAGTTGGCCGAGTTCATGTTATGTTTCGCAATCGCTGATGCCTTTGAAGTGATCTTAGGTGGAATTGTTAATTTTGGGAATAGTTCAGAATTTAATTAAATTGTGTAGTATTGTGTTGACGCAGTAATAAAATTAATTACATAGTTTTCAAATTGAAAAAGATTCAACTTTTGGGTTGGTATACCCAACAAAACTACTTTAAAAAATGAGACTTAAGTAGGCTAACGCTTTTAAACTCGTCTCTAGAAAAAATAAAAGTTAATATACAATGCTAAAGTATATTAAGCTGCTAATTATTATATATGTTTTCACAACTTTTATGTGCACACTAATTTACTTAATTAAAATTTGTTATTTTTTATAACAGCCTACGAGAGCTCATACAATAATTCCAGTAACTGTGAGACAAGTGTTGGGAAGTTCTGAAGATGGATTGAAAATTGGTGAAATGGAAGTTCAAAAACCTATGGTGAGAAGATTTTGTGTATTCGGAAATGTAAAATGGTTTCTGTAGTTATAATTTTAAGGCTGATTAAATAATTTGAATAAAGTTTATAATATACCTCCACTCTATTAGCGACAGAGATAGAAAGTTAATTTATGTGTAATAATTGGTTTGTTCAACCGGGCATCCTATACCAACACAGTAAAATACAGCAATATTGTTGTACATTTGCTGTCATTGTCTTTAACTCACCTATTATCCATAATCCGATTGTTTTGACAGTCACACCATACGATAGGGAAACAAAAGGGTCACAAAAAAAGGTATCTTGACATTTTTTGTTAAAATGTAGGGTTTTTGAGTAATCAAGGTTTGAAATTTTCAAACAGCCGACATTTGGAACACATGATTGGATAGAATCAATTATTTTTCTTCAGATATATCATTGTTAGGTTAAACTTCATGCCTAAGTTTGAACTTAATCAGTCAAACCGTTCTCTAGATATGAAATATTTTGTACAAAAACAAAATGGCGGATATCTGGAAAGCGAAGCGTTTTCGGGCCTATGTTTATATGAACTTTCTTATTTTTACCTATAGAATGAGCTACCGAGACATTGCAGCATAGTTCTGAAGCACCCTGTATATTCGTTTAAAGCTTCAAATATAAACCCTTTCTTAAATAAATAAATTTCCTCTTTTTTTTTCGAGTAGTAAATTTAATTTTTGTGTTTCCCTAGGTTAGATTAGTCGGAATTGTAAAATCTGTGGAAGTTTCTTCAGTAAGAATTATGTACACACTGGAAGACAGCACGGGGTCTGTGAACGGCATGTTTTGGATGGAAGAAGAGGTAAGGTAATTAATATTGCTAGTCAAAGATAAGCAATTAAATTAATGTTCAGTGATCTATGCATTGTTGGCCCAACTTTATAGAATTAGCAATTTTCATACAATATTTCTGAAGTCAAATCATAAAAAAATATTTGTTTTTTATAAAACTATTATTTTTGGGTGAGTATTTATTGATATTTTTGTTTTGTTTTTCTAGTTTGGACCAAAATATGTACGGGTATTTATGTCTCTTATAGGTCCTTGTGTTTGTGTGCAAGGAGTTTAGTAATAAATAAACAAAATAAAACACTATTTTAATGGCATTGATTTTTAACTTTTTAAGTGTGTACTTTTTATGGTGAGACTTGATAAAATGTAATTTAAAGTATCGTTTTAATAAAGTTACTGTTTTATCTCCTACCCTCAAAAAGACAAAGCATTTAAAAATCTTAAAATCCTAATTTTAATCCATTTAAAAAAAAATTATTATAAATTCAACATTTTTAATAAAATCAGAAAAGGTAATATAAAATATGGGTTTTTATTGCAAAATTTAAGTTGGCCACCATATTTGTAAAATGATTGATTGATCTACTAAGTTCTGAAAATAGATATTTATTTAAAATGGAAGGTCAAACTTTTTTCTACCTTTGAAAGAAGTCGAGAAATCCAGCCATTTCCAAACTTTTAATCTGTAAATACACTGTATGGTCTATACAGGGTTAGTTAAACATCTGGGGACACCCGTTAGTGAGGGGGCGACTGTTAGTGTATGAAAATCAAAATTAATAAAATGTTTATAAGGCATACAAATGTACTTTTTTATGTATGGAGCGTGGGGCAATTTTGCCCCATATCCAATAAAAATGGGGACTCTTGTTTTGAAGGTCTTTATAAAATGAAACAAACAACGCAAACTTGTAACGGAAGGTTACAAAAAATAAAAATAAAATGATAAGTTATAC
>JAGFPH010003053.1:107831-165583 GCA_018207615.1 Philaenus spumarius
TAGTGTATTGTGTAGTAGTGTATTGTGTAGTAGTGTATTGTGTAGTAAAGTATTGTGCAGTAGTGTATTCTGCAGTAGTGTATTGTGCAGTAGTGTATTTTGCAGTAGTGTATTGTGCAGTAGTATATTGTGTAGTAGCGTATTGTGTAGTAGGGTATTGTGTAGTAGCGTATTGTGCAGTAGTGTATTGTGCAGTAGTGTATTTTGCAGTAGTGTATTGTGCAGTAGTGTATTGTGTAGTAGGGTATTGTGTAGTAGCATATTGTGTATTAGCATATTGTGTAGTAAAGTATTGTGCAGTAGTGTATTTTGCAGTAGTATATTGTGCAGTAGTGTATTTTGCAGTAGCGTATTGTGTAGTAGCGTATTGTGTAGTAGCGTATTGTGTAGTAGCGTATTGTGTAGTAGTGTATTTTGCAGTAGTGTATTGTGCAGTAGTGTATTTTGCAGTAGTGTATTGTGCAGTAGCGTATTGTGTAGTAGTATATTGTGCAGTAGTGTATTGTGCAGTAGTGTATTTTGAAGTAGTGTATTGTGCAGTAGCGTATTGTGTAGTAGCGTATTGTGTAGTAGTGTATTTTGCAGTAGTGTATTTTGCAGTAGTGTATTGTGTAGTAGTGTATTTTGAAGTAGTGTATTTTGCAGTAGTGTATTGTGTAGTAGTGTATTTTGAAGTAGTGTATTTTGCAGTAGTGTATTGTGTAGTAGTGTATTTTGAAGTAGTGTATTGCGCAGTAGCGTATTGTGTAGTAGCGTATTGTGTAGTAGTGTATTTTGCAGTAGTGTATTTTGCAGTAGTGTATTGTGCAGTAGTGTATTTTGTAGTAGCGTATTTTGCAGTAGCGTATTGTGCAGTAGCGTATTGTGCAGTAGCGTATTGTGCAGTAGCGTATTGTGCAGAAGCGTATAGTGCAGTAAAGTATTGTGCAGTAGTGTATTGTGCAGTAGTGTATTGTGCAGTAGTGTATTGCTCAGTAGCGTATTGTGCAGTAGCGTATTGTGCAGAAGCGTATAGTGCAGAAGCGTATAGTGTAGTAGCGTATTGTGTAGTAGCGTATTGTGTAGTAGCGTATTGTGTAGTAGTGTATTGTGTAGTAGCGTATTGTGTAGTAGTGTATTGTGGATTAACTACAGTATTTTTGTGTTTGTGTCTACTCCAATTGTTTGATTTATGAGCATAAATAGAATGCTCGTGTTTGCCAGCAATGATGACTGCTCAGGTTTTGCATTGAGGTTTGCAGTAGGTGCTCTCAAAAATAGTATTATAAAAGCGAATGTCCGGAAGTGGATTAATTAATTTTTTTTTGCTTTAAATAAGTTTTTCCGTAATGGAAGCTATAAGAATTACTTCAGGCTATAATTTCATTGATTTTTGGAAATTCTAAATAGAATGCAACAAGTCCAATTTGATAGAACAAAAACCACAAGTTTTGCAATTTACTAAAAAGCTGGTATTATATTCTATTGATGTGGCATTTTCAGAGTGGGAAAAATTTAATGAAACATGTGTCAAGTTTCCAAATACATGCAGATGGTAGCCTTCAATCATCAATAATAAAAAACATTACAATTAGGGATAGGTCGATTCCAAAAGTCGATTCCACCGATTCTCGGCACTGGAATCGGCATCGAGTTGATTCCGTGAAAGACGATTCCGATTCCATCGGTTCCGGCCCGGCCACCACCAATCTCTGCAAATACGTTCGGTACGCCGATTACCACCGCCCCGGTTTATAGTTTCTCGTTATAATTAGTTACATCCCATTTCATTCCAATACGAAGTATTCGGAGAATCTACACTGCACCAAAGTAATAGAGGAGCCGAAGTAGCCGTACCGTTACTTCTAGGCATTAGTAGCGATTACTTTGGGTGTTTGCAGACTAGGGTGGGTCGATAACGATACCTATCAACAAAAAACAGAATGTTCATGGACGAAATTAACGCTCAAACACAATTAGCAGTAATTTCATGAAATATAGACGTTAAAATATAGGTTTTCACGGAATATGATGAAACCCGAATACAAGTAGGCAAAATGTATGAAATATCATTTAAAAAACATAATTTAAGTACCACAGTGAATGTCCGCAAGAAAAAATCGATGCCCGAATACAATTTGTGCCAAATTTATGCCATTGGTGAGATATTATTTAAAATAAAATGACGAATGTCCGCAAAAGAATGTGATGTCCGAATATTATTAGAGCTAATTTTATAAAACTCCGGTGTATACCTTAATTTAAATTATAACGGCTAAGGTCTGCGAAAATGTAATTTAGATGATAGTTGTAAAATGTGGAAAAAGTGGCAATTAAATGTAGCTATTTTCGGGAATGAATAACAAGTAAACAAACACATTTCATCGGGACTCCTACAAAAATCATTAATGTAGGGTAACGTAAGTCTTAAAAATGTCCAAAATGTTTTACCTGACCTAAAACAAATAGCATTATTACTTTAAACTTTTGTTACCGATCTATAAAATGTGTTAGTTTTCGTCACAGTAGACACCCTAAATTCTATAAATAGACACGATAAGAAACGAAACCGTAAGTGGTTGACATTGAACCTACCTGACTTGATTTCTTGTGTACAAATAACAGCCTACGCATAACAATTGCCTAAACATTTTACTGGGGAAAATGTCTACATACATCTAATTAAGAATGTTTTGCATTTTTCCCTACTGATATTTATTTTATATGGTTTTTCTGTTCTTCAGTTATCCTTAAATAGTTAAACCCCTACTCTTTAATTATATATTTCGTTACAAGCCCGGTAAATAGAGTTTTTCCGTGCGAGTATGATAGTTCCCGGGTGAGGCACAACCGAATGCGGATTTGCATGTGCAAGCACGGAAAAACTTACCGGACGTACGATATTTATCATTATACTATACCGAAAAAGCAACATATTTTTAGTCAAAATATCTTTTTATTAAAAAAAAACCAACTTGTTTGATTTTTCTGTTATAACAGGTGTCTTGAAAGTCCTCCCCTAATTTTAAGTCAATTCCTACATCTTACAAAATTTTGTAAAAAGTAAAATTTACGAAATCGATTTGAAAGCAATTTTTTAGATCAAGCACTTTGAAATAAACATTTTTTAACTCTTGAAATTTTTTCTAAAAACTCTTCCTTTTCGAGATATTAGCAACTTTATGTTGATTCATTTCAACACGTTTAGGGCCGCCATTTTGTTTTGGGAGGTCCGATTTTTATTTTCTTTATGACATTTTCCTAGTCTTAAATAGACCTTTAAAATAATGTATCACATGACCATACTTCCCATTTAAAAATTTTGAGTTGCCCCAAAATCCTCCATGTTTAGGGGATACTCAAAATTTCCGATTGCTTCAAAAGATATTTTGGGCTAAGTTAGTATCGTTCCCCAAAGGATATTTGTTTGTTTTAACAAACACAAAAATTAAAGGGGGGGGGGACTTTTAAGACACCTGGTATTTCCATTGACCAAATCAATCAGCTGTTTACATAAAACTGATGTTTATTCTTATTTGTAAAATAAGCTGGAGAACGGTAAAATCAGATGTTTACTTCAAACCGATACATTTATTCTTATTTGTAAAATCAGCTGGAGAACGATAAATTTACTGTTCCCTACACAGCTGATTTTACAGTATTGTGTACGGAAAATAAGGCCTTGCATGTCTGTGTTTTCTACGTCTATGTGCACAGGTATAGAAAACAGCTTTTTCTGTGCAGTATAGTGAAAAAAAAATGTATACACTTTTTAATGAATCCAAATCGGCAGTTTTATGTAAGTTCCTCTTAGTTCAAAAACAATATTAACAAATAACATTAAACCAAGTCAAAAAACCATGCATTTAAAATTAAATAACAATGTTTACTTCCCTTTACAATTATGGTAATTGGAATCAATGGAATCGAGAATTGGGAATCGATTTCTTGGAATCGGAATCGATAAATTTGAGAATCGACCCATCCCTAATTACAATATTTCAGAAATATGTTAACAAGACCAAATAATAAAGATTTTTTAACTTGCTAAAAACTCAAATCATGAAAATTTACATAAAAGATGAAAGTCAGATTATTATAAAATATACTGACTTAATATTAAGAGGATAATCTATAAGTACAAGAAGATAAATCAAAAGATGCAGGCAGCATAATATAAAATGTTAAAAAATCCTACAATGTTTTTTTTAATAATTATTACTATTATTGTTTCAAAAGCATACATTTTGCAAAAAAACCTACACTATAAAAATTTTAATGCTTTTTACGGTTATTTTCTTAAACCGTAGTATTTTATTTTGGTCGATCTTCATAATTTCTTCTAATATATGATATTCTATGTTTAGGATAGTATGCCTTCAATTAAACACGAAATGGCCTCTTCGTATGGAGACCAAAATGAAAGGATAGTAAATAATTTTGGATTAAATCCTCAGCAACAAAGAATATACAAAGCAATTACTGTAAGTATTTGAAGAACATCTTTACTAATATTATAAACAGGTAAAATTTGTTTATTTGTATGTAGGGGCTAATCTCTGGAACTACTGAACCGATTGAAAAAATAAGTTTACTAATAAAAAGCTACACTATCCACGAGTAACATAGGCTTAAATTAATTTTGATTTAAAGGTTGAAACAACCCCTAAAACAATAAATATTAATTCTTATACTTTGCTCAAAGCCAAATTTTGTACATTTATTTCTTAAAAGGTACATAGAAAAAGTAAATTAGATTTGCATTTTGTCGCGTGCTGCTAAGGTGTCAAAATGTGATAACAACCCCTAAAAAAATGTTTACATTATTTATTTTATTTCTTACATCATACATAAAAAATGTCTCATAGATTGACATTTTGTTGTGTGCTGCTAAGAGGTGAAAATGTAGTACCAACCCCTATAAAAAATGTTGATTGTTATACTTTCCCTAAAGCTAGAGAATTAATCCTTTGTAAATTAAGGAATTTAATTTACATCCTAATTTTACAACCTAATCCTCTAGGTTACATCCTAATTACAAGTAAATAAGACATATTAAAATTTAATAGTAGGTCCTATTTATAAAATAACCTGTTTGCATTTGCTTCGACGCAAGTCACCGCGGGGGTTGGTGAGCGAAGAGAGCAGGGGCAGAGCCCTCTAGTTTTTCAGATTTGTATTTGCTTCTTTTAACCATTATTACTACTATTGTAACGTAAATTTAATAATTTGATTTAAACATTTAATATTATTTAGCATCTAAGATTGTGTTTAATAAACCCATTTTGTTCACTACCAATAAGTTATTATTTGAGTTAGTTTAGACACATCATAAAGTAAGTTATTTTCAAAAGATAGAATCAAATCAACATATTAAAAAAATTATATTTTGTTAAGTGGGGCAATTTAATTTGAAAAGGTAGGGAAACTTATTATTATAACAAGTTTTTTATAATGGTTATTATTGTCATAACTCTCTTCACACAACCTAGTGCAATTTAAAAAGGTGTCCTCAATGACGTCGTTACTAATCATTTAGTTATTACGTTATTTATTTACGATCTCGATACACGTCGTAAATAGAAGAGCATAACAAAGCCACACTATCGAATAAATAGCTAATAAAATGCTTGTAAACTACTTATTTGTAATTTCCTGTTATTATTTCATTTTATGAAGTGGCTTGGATATCAAAAATCATGAAACTAAATTTTAGTTATTGCTGTGATTTTAATTTTATTAGATTCTTTGTTACAACAAAAAATATTTTGTTTGTGTTAACTGTTTTAAGATTGCCACGTTTATTATTACTTTGTGATAACTTAACAGGGTTAACTGTATAACAATTGAAACCGAAAATTTCTCTGATGGTATCCGTTACTGGCCATCTTATACAGTACTAAAGATATTTTTCCGAATTCATAAACCTTTGTTATTTATGTATTCCGTGAATAGGAGTATTTATTAGTAATCGACTGAGGTGTAATGTTTATTTACAGCAATGTCCTTCAGAAGGCGGAGCTACTGTTGAGTATATTTCTAGTGTCCTGACGACAAAAATGCCTCCTAAGGAAATATCGTAAGTAATTTGTTTGTACGTCACCTAACATATTGTATTCCCAAATATTATCTTGCAAAAAAAAAAACTTTAAATTTATTTGTATATTATCATGTTATTATATTTTCAGATAGTGTTTATCTTACTCATATTATAAAAAAGAAAATGTTGACTTTCAATTGATTATCTCAGAAATTATTTGACCATGGATCCTATACCATTACTTGGGACAGGAGTTACAGCAAAATCCTCATTTTCTTATGGGAAATTCATGTTTACTTTAAAATTGTCATGTATTGGAAACTATTTATCCCTTCCCCCCAGATTCATAATTGGCACCAAGTGCCTCATACCAGCCTCTTAAATAGCCAAACTTGTCACTTAAATTCAGTTAACGTATTAAATCATTTACGGATCTCCTATAGTTATTATTAAAAAGTTCTGCCTCTGTAAAATTTAATCTATCTGACCATTTTACTGAAATATTAATACAGTAAGACCTCGATAATCCGGCACGCTCGGGGATCCGGTGATGCCGGATTATCGCATAATCCTTCATGGTCTTCCTTTAAAATGGTTTAGACAGGGAATAAACTATAAATAAACGCACATGCACTGTATATGAACAGGTAAATTACACGTTGAAACTACGTAACATTAACTGCATAGAGAAATTGCCACTAACTAATAAATTTTAAAAGCCTAAAACAAAATCACTTTGTACATAAAATATTTATAATTTAAGCTCTCTGAGCGCTGGATTGTAACAAATGTAAAAAAAAAGGTTCCGTAGGCCTATACTATCGTGAGAGTGACACGCTGATGTTATAATTGTGATCATAGCCCCAAGCTTCAAGATGATGCAATATTTTTCCTATAATAACCTGATTAATTTTTTTTTATAAGACATATCTAGCCTTTAAAATAATTTTGAGCACATATGAAGCGGAGTAATTATGTGTTTTATAGTGTTTCAATGTCTTTTTTGCCGAAACATTAATATAAACAGGAACAGCGTTCGGTAAGGGAGGGAGTATGGGCGTAGTAGTCAATAGCGGAGCAGACAAGTTGCGGCGTAGTGTTGCGCGATTGTTTGACGCTCGAGATGTTTGAACAATCGAGACAATCTACTAATCACGCATTTCGTGTATTACTAGTTGGGTGTATTACTAAGAGAAGTAGACATAAGTCATAAGTTATTTTAAGTTTTACAGAATAAAGACTTTGTATATAGAAACTCGATTTTTAAAATTTTTACCCTAAAAGTCACTGATTTTTATTTCTGGGAACTAGTAGAAATCCTGAAAGCGGTTTTAAATCGAACAACTATTTACAAGATATTCAATGTATCTTTTTCCAAAGACTTTAATTGGTTCAAATAATCTTCATTAAGTGTAATACGTTTAAAAAAATACTGTCAGCAACGAAAGTGTTAAACGGTCCCTTTAACGTTTTTAAAGGACGACGAGAGCACATTGTTTTGAATCGGTTCGATTTTTAAGAGAAATTTTGATTGAAATGTTTGTTTTGGACAAGTTTATTGAGCAGTAGATTTTTACACACTGTTTTTAACGGATGCGGAGCCAACAGACAGTGTAGACCGAGCTTAAATCACTCAATAATTACAAAAACTGCTATTTTTAATGAGTGCAAATTTTCAATATGATTGATGCCGAACTATCGAGTCTGCCGGATTATAGAGTGCCGGATTATCGAGGTCTTACTGTATTATGTATATTATAACGTCTTTTAGGTAAACATAACTTTTTAACCGGTTGAAGAACATCACCTTGGCCTATTTCTCTTTCTTCTTCTGATTTATGCAGTTCCACTTCAAAATCACTTACACCTGAACTGTAACTATCACTAGAATCGTAATTTAAATCAGAATCATAACTAGTTCCTAGTATTTCTTTAATTTCACAACGTTCTGTCGCACTGCCATGTTATACGTGACTCTTGGTTGAGAAAAGTTGTGTTACAGCTGAAAGAAATTACAACTGCTGTACAACATACTGTAAAATGTTCTCTGAACAAGTTTCTGAAGTTAGTTTTAAAATATTCCAACAAATGGCGAAGTTATACGCATTTAAAGTACTACTATGGGTTACTATGGAAAATGGTGAGTGAAAAAAATAAATTAACTACTACGAGTAACTACGGAATCCGGGGGAAAATAGTTCATTCCCAACGTCACATCAAATGAGCCCTACACTATTGCCATAACTTAGTGGAGATACAGCCAAATTCCTCAAATGTGTACTCAAATTGTTGTACTTTTGAATAAGGGGTTTCTTATAAGTGATTTCAATCAAAAAGTTAAACTGACTGTTAAAAATGTGAATTTTTTATTGAAGTTGGGGCGGGTAGTCCACTGAATGTAGTTTGTTATTATCGAATATTTAAATTTGGCGAGTCAACTATATTTTACTATGGAAAAAGTTAAAGAACTAGTAGAACCCCTCTTAACCGGCCTCGGATTAACTGGCCTATCCCATGGAACTACAGAGTTCTTTTTCTCTTACAGATTATATTACTGTAACTGGCCGAAGTCTCAAACATTTATTGTTTGGTGAACATTTCCTGAAATATAAAGCTGGGTGACGCAACTTTAGGTGTGCAACGTGTGTAATGTTGTAGCAGACAGAACCCGGGAGGGGGAGCTTCCGCGGCAACTGTAGTTTTTCTTAGAATCAGTTGACAAAGTGGCATCCTTTGTTTCTTTTTCTTCATTTATTGCTTTGTCGGAACCTTTACTGAAATTCGTGGGAGCAAAATATGTAATATTTGTAACATTTTGTTTAATATGTTGAGCAGCAAAAAAGATTCAACAGCATTAGACGTGATTAACGTACAACATTGGAGAGACTTGGCATTCAAAATCTTGTGATAAAAGATTTTTTGATACGGTATATGTAAATTCAGTTTTCAAAGTTTAATTTGTCGGTGTTTATTTATTTATATGGTACATACAATAAAATGGAATGCAATAACGTCTTATTTGCTTGTTTAGAAATATGTAGGTTATTTTTTAACAAAAATCTATTTTTTACTGGAACCTTGGATCAACCGGCCAAACAGGTAACAGTCCAGGGTCTCGGTCCCGACGAGACCGGTTAAGAGGAGTTCTACTGTAAGTGTATGATGTTTTTGCTTATATTTAAATTATAATGAAGTAAAAGAGATTCTACATTGTTGTATTACAGATTTATTTAAACAAAATTTTTTTTTATGTGAAGTTTAACGGATGTGTATTTGTTTACAGAAAAGTCATAGAATTCCTGGTGAATGAAGGTCATGCTTATTCATCCATTGACGACTTCCACTTTAAATCCACAGAGAGTTCTTCGTTTGATTAATTGAACTTTTTACTGTTACAAATTGTAAGTTAAACTATGTTAAACTAATCTGTTATGAGATGACCATTTACACAAAATGATTTAGTACAAAATCTTTGTTTATACCATTCTTTGGAAACAATTTAAAGTTCCTACAGTTATTATCTTTTCCTTTAAGTTAAATAAAGTGAAATCATTATTACTAATAAAATAATTTTTTTTTTTTTAATTAATTTAGTTTTATGCTTTCACCACCCGTACACGGATCCTTTTCTTAACCCTCCGTCGGTCGTTGCTGTAACGATGATTTGACAGTAAGATGCGTGTTTGTAGTCGCTGCAACTACGACACAGATTAACAGCTATTCGAGCCCATCTTTCGCTAAACGCTTAGTATGTGGTATCGATCGATTCTGCAGAAAAGTGCGCATCTTTTGGTGTATAGTTTTAGTATTCTCTGAAACAGATTGATAAATAATCACTCAGGAACTATTCAGCTGTTCAGTGTATAACGTTAGGCGTTATAAAAATAAAAAATTTGTAAATAAAACTTGTTAAAAAAAAATTTAATTGAAAAAAATATTCTAAGTTAAATAAAAAAATATTAAATTTCATAAAAAGATTACATGTGAACTATCCTTTAATTATTTTACTGTACTTTAAAAATCAAAACAAACACTTAGTTAACGTCAAATCTTGCTTGTTTAGCTTTTGAAGATTGTCAGTTCACACATAATTCATCTATGCTCTATGATCTCATATGTGACTACACTGTGCTACGTTGCACGCCTACTTCACAGCACAAAGCTTGTATTGCACAACAATTGTAACAATTCAAAATATCCTTCCATATTAATAATCAATCAAATGAATAAGAAATAAAGACATTCTAAACTAAACACGCATGAGTGCGAGAGAGACAGAAAAACCTGCAGTGGAAGTCCATTCATATATAATCTGAACCAATGACGTCTAGCGGCCAGGATCGTAAACACTAAATTAATAACATTGAAATACCCGACTTTCGACAACATTTTGTATAATTAAAATTATTTCCCGACCTTGTATCTATCTCTTTTCTACATCAACATATATCTAAATTAATCGACCAATCCATCAAAATTATAATATCAGTTCAATAACAAGGCAATCGACCGAAATTCACATTTTAAATCCAACCCAAATTAGGCCGATCTACAGAATCTAGGCCAAGTCAAAAATCAAAAAGATCAATCCCAATGAAACCAAGTTTCAAATTAAAAAAGTAATACTACCGTCAGATAGAACGGAAAATTCTACATGTAAAATGTCTTTAGTAAAATCCCAACAGAATGTAAAGACTTAGCCTAAGCGGTAAACCTTTAACATAAATTTTGGATGTTATAGATCTAAAGGAACTGGTAATTGTATCCGGAGATTCAAGACAAGAGCGTCAATATTGCAGAAATAGGTCTGAGGAAAAGATTATAGACATTCTACGAGGAATATTGAGTTTTATTGTTATTTGAACTATAAACAGACAATTGTAGTTAATATTTAAATACTCAGGCTTATTAGCCTAATTACAGATTACTTAGAAAAACATTAAATTTAACTCTGATATATTTTATCTTAATTTTACAAGTTTATTCCTTTAAATAAAACAGTTTATAAATGATTTTAGAATGCTCAAACTCTTTAATGAACAGAAAGTTAATTAAATTATTTTATATAAAAATAGCGCGCCAGTTCACAACAATGAATGTTAAACAATTATTTAAATTATGATTTCTTCAATAAAATATATTAGTTTACTCACGGACAATAGTAATGTATCTTAAATACATATTATGATCGAAGTCGAATTAACTAGAAGATTCAAAATAACTTGCGAGGTCCAGTCTCTACACAAAGATGCGTCTACTGGAGATCTACTTCAGAACTGCTCCAGAACGTCTTCAGAACTAACTCAGGACTTCTCCAGAACTTCTCCAGAACTGCCTCAAGACTGAATATCTCTGGGTGTGTTCGCGGTTTTAAAGAATTATCATGTCACGTGGAAGCCATCTGTTCCCTTCCTTATTTGGAATTACTTCAATTTACTGTACTCGGATTGGTTCTTCAAATATGACATGTCGCTGCTAGGTGGGGTATTTCCATGGCCTCATTAAGGTCAGATCAAAGACGAATTTGCAAATCTGTTACTTTCGCATTTTAGAAAGCTATATTAAGATGCGAATATTTATTGGGTCAAGCAAGCGGTTCCTTGCCAAATAGATTCATTAGTATTCAAACTGATTGATTGGGATTTTTGGCCCGTCACTACAACCCTTCTCCCCTTGGAGAGGTGTTTTTCCTCCCGGGAAAACATTAAAATCGAAAATTATCTATGGGTCTCCGTAAGTTGAGCATACTTTACAATTTTCAATTAATTTAACATTTCTTACATAGTAACATATCATCTTATTACACATTGGTGAAGTCTTATACTAATCTATAGAGTACAAAATTTTCAAATCAGAAGTTACTTCTTGTGTAAATTCAACATAGTTTTAAGAAAGATATAAAAATGTGCTGAATTCAGCCAGTCAACAAAACAGAAATGGTTACAATAGAACTGTAGGGCCCAGAGGGTGAATTCAGAACACTCTTCCGCGTAGTCGCCTATGCTTACAATACACAATTATTATCCTCTAAGATTTACCAAATACAAATTGTCATTTATTACAATTATGTTTACATAACATTACTGAAAGTTTCATCAAAATCTGTTGTGTTGTTATTGAATAAAGTGTGTTCAGTCAATCTACATGTTTTATTTGTCTACCTCTGTCTCACTGTTTGACAGGTGTCTATACTGGGATTCTCGTTTGGGCGTTGACCTACAAGGTCGTCTACTTTGCTTCATTCATTCATAGAAGGTTTTATACTCGTTTGAATTCATAGGACTCTAATAGAAACTTCCGAGTTTAATATTGTTAATTAAGTCAAATTAGTTTTATCATGCGCGATAAGTCTATCGCCTGCCTACGCGCAGTTCCGGTCAGATTAGTTGTTTATGCTTTTAATTCAATTGTGTTCAGTCAGACCTCTTAGTGCATTATAGTTACTGGTTAGTAAAGGAACACTAAAAGCTGGAAAACGGGGTATTCAAAGATTTCGGTGGTGTCGGTTTTAATTTGTTACGACAAATTCTCCGTGTACTTAAGTGTCCTGGCAATTGTTTTAACATTATTTAGGATAACTTCGCTATAGCAGCTGTGAGTTGTATTTAGTTTTGATCCTTAACGATCTCTTATACGTTTATAAATTCTTAATACTAATTGGGAGTTGGTTCATTCACTCCGTGTGACAAACGTTTGCAGTAGTTTCTCGCGGTTGTCTAGGTCAGTTTATCAAAATATTGCGGTTATTCATAAATACCTCGGTTTGTTTACATTTAGATAACATAATTCAACTAATTGGATATTTTTATCCCAAACACCAAATGTGGTTTCATATTGTTAGCAAAAAGCAATAAAGGTTAATGAATATTTCATTACCGTGAATATCATCATACTTTCTAGTACGGAATTATTAATTCGCAAGCTATGTCTCTTTGACATAAAATAAATTGATTATTAATTCATAATTGATTATTAATTCATATTGGTCCATTATTCAAATCTTGTCCGTTTGCTGTGCATTGTCTAGTGTACTAGTGTGCATTTTGTGAACGTCTTAAGTGGTGTATATACAACATGGCTAATAGGCTCGTACTTGTTTACAAAGAAGAAGGTTAGTTCATACTTATTTTACGTTACATACATTATTCAAATTACATTAATTCAACATTGTGCATCTTATCAATTATACATTTATCTCTCTTATCTCTTACAAGTATACATTTATATACTGAATATTGTGATTTTTGTTTACAATTGTAACATATATATTGACATACATTTTCATTTCCCTTTACAGGTTCATAATTTGCATATTATTACTTACAAGTTATTATTACCGTGCATTTACTTAATTATACTGTGATTATTTCATTCCTTAGTGTACATTTTAGAGATAATATTCCTTTGACATTAGCCCTCACCTTGAGTATTTACTTTGATAACATAGAATACAGGAAATCACTTCCTAAACATATTTTTAATAATTGTGGCAATCTTTTCTAAGATTCCATTCTCTTATTACGTGGGATTCCTTTCCCTAAAGTCCATCCGACTTTACAAAATTACTTATTCGCAGTATGTGGGATTCCTTTCCCCAAAAGTCCATCCGACTTTACAAAACTAATAAATCGCAATACGTGGGATTCCTTTCCCAAAAGTTCAACTGACTTTTACAAAACTAGAAATCTCTGGTGTGTGCTTTATCAAGATATATTTCTCTTTCATTACCTGAGGTTATGGTTGCATAGTGTATACATACTTACATACTAGGTATCTCTGTGCTTAAGTGGCAATACTGTAATAATTAAGCGTTTTTCTTCCCAGGTTAGTTAAATATTCTTATTCTAATTCAAATTGGCTAAATGGTTATTATACAAGCTATATATTTTTTTCTTAATTCTCTAAGTTTTGGGGTGAATATAAGAGGTACATATTTGTACTCTTTGCACTTTTTAAGTGTCTCTAGGGGGATTTTGAGGGTCCGGCACAAGTAAGCATATCTTTAGGTCTCATTTAATATGAAGCGAGGCAGGAAACGACCACTTGCGGTCACTTTTCGTGCTCCGCTCACTTGACTTATTAATTGTTTTTCTCTATAAAACTAATATACATGTAACAGATTTTATACTTTTGCACAATATTTTCACTTTGTTTCACACATGCATTTTTCACAATTCACTTTCATTTTGTACCTAAAGTTTGGAACTGGCATAGTAGGTTTTTGGAGTTGGGGAGGACTTCTTCTTTTGAGGAGTAGTTTCTTCTCCTTGGGCTAGCTCTGTTTGGGTGGCTCCTTCGGTTTCCTCTATTATTGCAGTGATGTGTTGGGTCCTTTTACCATGGCTGTCCCATGTAGATGGCGCTGGCAGTGATTGTGCGTCCGTAGTGGGTTTGGGCGCTTTCATGGGTCTCATCTCTTGATATTCGGGGTCAAAATTATCGTGTCGAGTTCTTCTCGACGGACGGTAAATGACAGTGGGAGAATAAGATTCTTCGGCTATAAAAGGATTGTCTAAGCAATCACAGAAACTGCGTACAGCTTTATATATTGATTTTCTCCAGCAACAACATAAAATTAAAATGGTTAAGATTACAGCGACTAAGCTAGCCTTTAGATAATAATCGTTATCTGCGGTTGGGCGTTTCTTACTTTCCGCCACCTCTTCTAATTGTCGTAATATCTCATCTAGTGATACAGGGTGGTCAGAGTTTTCTAACCTTTTGGAAATTATT
This sequence comes from Philaenus spumarius, assembly GCA_018207615.1. NCBI lineage: Eukaryota > Metazoa > Arthropoda > Insecta > Hemiptera > Aphrophoridae > Philaenus > Philaenus spumarius. Next base: position 122,584 of record JAGFPH010003053.1, read on the forward strand.
TGTTTTAGTGGTGCTAGACTTGGATTGTCTAAGACCATGGACTGATGTGTTTGTATTTTTTTATGTTCTTTTATTGAAATGAATGAAGGTATAGTCGGAACGACTATGGTATCTCGTTCTATCTCGTCTGACGAGATTCCTTCCGTATAAGGCAATAACTTGAAATATTCCGAGAAAATGTGACATTTTCCGGCACTCACTAGAACTCCTGTTCCGTTTATAATTGTTTCTTTGACTTCTTCGTAACTATTGTTTACCCTGCACCTCCAGGTAGTGTGCACTGGGCTGGAAACGCTGTATAACCAAAACCTTTATTTGGGCCCCTGTGTAAAACAGGTGCAAAATCATTGGACACAATCACTCGATCGCATGTTTGTTGTACTCTTTCGGTATCTCCAAAGTACAATGAAGCTAGACAAGTTGTACAGAGCTAGGTTCCCAGGGCATATAGTGTATAGGCCCTTTTTGCATCGATCCAGGTCCGCTGCTTGAAGCTCGGAATGAAATATCTTATCTTCGGAAATCATAAAATTAGTGCTTTTAACATTAAAAGTTATGAACTGTTTTAATTCGGCATTATATACTGGTAGAGCTTTTACAACATACAATTGAAATAATCTGTCTGTATTTTTTAAAGGTATGTCTACAACTAATCTTATTTTAGTGTCTGTTGCTACAGCATGTACATCGCACAAACTATAATATAGATACATTTGATCCAATTCAGTGGTACTGATTAGAGATAAGTAATTACCTAATTGTCGCGTTACTTGATCCAAAATTTGCTTTAAAATAACAGGCTTTATCAAATTCGAACTAAGTTTTCCGTTGGCTGTTACGTCCAAACTTTGTTGCAACATTAACATTTCGGTTTGAATTTGGTTCAAGGTTTGTTCGATTTCCCGCACAATAGAACTAATTTTTGCGTGTCGCCAAATTCGCGTGTTTACAGTTTGTATCTCTGTCATAGTTTTATTATAGAATTCCATGGTACTGTTAACTATGCCTTCTAAGTATGTGCTTAATAATTTTATTGCTCGCGCGTTGTCGGTGACTTGCGCGTGTTCGTGTCGCATAAAAGTAATCTGTTCTTTATTTATATGTATAATCGCGTCTTCGCGTTTTGAGAAGGCCTCCGCCTTGCTATTTATTTCTATCAAGTCGCCTTCCGTGGTTGTACCGAATAAAAACTTTAGGGCTATGCCTGCGGCATTTATAAGTCCTCGTTTACTCCTTTCGCCCGCTTGGGTTTCTGGTGCTAGCAATAACTTGAATTCTTTCGTATCTTGCTTGCGCTTTCTCGTTATTTTCTCTAAACGGTTTACCTCTATCCAAGGTACTAAGTTATCCTCTCCTGTAAAATTACGCATCAGTTCAATTGTTGCAAATAAATTATCTAAATATTCAAAAATGGTGTCATATTTTTGTAACTCTATGGTGATGAAGACTTTCCAGGAATCTCCTGTCACGATTACGTCATCGGTTTTTAAGAAGACCAATCCCTGGTCTATAGTGCAATGTTTAGCGGAGCATCCCGCTATGTCGCTTCTTGTAAGGTTGTCCGCGCGTATGATCACTCCAAGAAAATCTGTAACACCGGGTTTTGTATTACTGCTATGCGCTGATTCTAACTACTTTGTTAGTGGGTTATTTAATTCGCATTAACCTATAAGTTATTTAATTTTTGCTTAGCAAGTATTTTATTGACTAGTATTGAATTTCGCTACTTTCGCGATTCTACTCTTTCAATCGCTAACTGTGTTTATTATTATTTTCGCTATGAATTGTCTACGCCTCGGCGCTCGTACTTGGTACGGCGGCGTCTGTTTTTGACTTTGACCTAGTGTTGAAAGCTGGTCCAGTCTGACCTAAATTAACGTTTTCATTTATTCGGTGCTCCAAATAATTACTAATAGTATAAGTTTCATCGTTTGCGTTCGCCGCTTCGGGGGAAAATACTTCGTCGTCTAAATCTAAGTCGAGTTCTGTCAATTCTAAATTAATTTCGTTATCTGAACTGTCATCGCTTTCTTCGTTAACCTCTCTCGCCTCCGACATACTAATTAACATTGGACGGGGATTATAAGCTTCGCTTAACGGCTGATTTTCGTATGAATTATCTGAGTCACTATCGGGGTCAACATCATTAGTCGGTTTCACTGCCTTGGCTCGAGATGTCGGCACGCGCTTCTCGTTAACCGGTTTGACAGCTCTACACCGCTTGAGTCGGTTCACGCCTACGTTGTCCGTCTTTCCATTAGCGTATCTAATGGTGTATACTAAATCATTTATCTTGCGATCTATTGTGTGTGGACCTGTAAAAGGTTTTCTAAACTTCGAGCCTGCCTGCTGTTTGATTTGAGGATTGTAAATATAAACAAGTCTCCTACATTGTAACTAACTAATTTCGCGTTTTTATCGTAATAACGTTTATTTTTCTCGCGGCTTCTTTTTGTCATTTCTGCAGCGACTTTATGGGCTTCCCGCATTTTGTCATGCAAGTCTACTAATGGGCCTTGTAAATCTAACTTGGCTTCAATGTTGTCATCGAAAGGGAGTCGAGCATCCCGCCCGTGCAACATATAATATGGACTAAATCCAGTCGCGCTGTTTTTGGTGGTTCTATACGCGAACATTATATAGGGAATATATGTGTCCCAGGTTCTAGCGTTTTTATCTATGAAGTGTGATACCATATCGCCTATCGTTCGATGCAATCGCTCTATCAATCCGTTCGAGCCTGGATTGTAGGCCGTTGTGTTTAACTTATTGATACGCAATAATGAACAGGTTTCTTTAAATAACTTTGATACGAAATTGGATCCCTTATCTGTCAGTAATTTCTTCGGGGTCCCGTGTCGTGTAATAATATTAGTTACAAAACATTTTGCTATCGTCTCAGCTGATTGATCTGGGATGGGAATAGCCTCACAATAACGACTAAAATAATCGATAAAGGTAAGTAGGTACTTATTCTTTGATTCTGTAAGAGGTAATGGTCCGACTATGTCACAGGACATTAGTTCGAAAGGCTCTAAAGCGGGAGTAAATTCTCCGAGTGGTGCTTTTTTTTTTTTTTTTTTTTTTTTTTTTTTTTTGGGATAGAGGTGTGATAAGCCTCCTCACCACTGCGACCCATAAGATCTATTGTGGTATACATCCCCTTCTATTGATCATCCCAGATCCCTTTCAGGTCTCTTACAAAACCAATAAGGGTCCCGGGATCAACACCACGGACCTCTTCCGGGCTAACAAAAGCATTTCCAAGAGCCGTAAATCTTCTCCGTGCAAGAGCCTCGCACTCGCACAGCAGGTGTTGAGCCGATTCAGTTCCGAGGGAGCAGAATCGACAAGAGTCTTCCGAGACCAGCCCCATTTTTTTGAGGTGGTATTTGGCCGGGCAATGACCAGTGAGAATTCCCACAATCCGTCTATGGTTATTCCTACCCAATAATAAAAGCTTCTGTGCTTTTGACTTAGAGAGACAGATAAACATTTTTGCCTGCCTAAGCCCAGGAGCATTGTTCCAATGTGTGGACCAGGTCTTCTCCGTCCAGACTTCAACAACATTTCTCAGATGGCTTTTAGGCCTCCCACAGAAAGGTTCTGGACCAATGAAGGCTTTTTTAGCTCCTATTCTAGCAAGTCTATCTGCTGCCTCATTGCCCTTAATACCTACATGACCAGGCACCCATTTAAGAGTAACTTCATTGAGTCTAGCCATGTCATTCACTACTTTAAAACAGTCCCAAACTAGCCTTGATTCAAAGGTGAATGATTCAAGTGCCTTTAAGGCTGTTTGGCTATCAGAAAGGATGTCAATCCTAGCTCCCTTAATCCCTCTTTTTAGGATTTCACGGGCGCAGAGATCTATCGCAACGACCTCCGCTTGAAAGATTGATGGTAAGGCTCCCATAGCCCTAGATACACTGCACCTAGGACCATAAACTCCTGCACCAACTCCGCTGGCCAATTTGGAGCCATCAGTATACCATTCTTGTATATGTCCATGTCCAGCACTACCTGCCTCCTGGAGACCATCTATCTTCACTGTGAAGGAGTGGTCAAAATTAAGTGTCCTTCTCATCACATCCGACACCATAAGGTCCACCTTGATCCCATGAAGCTCTTGCAATATGGTCAGGTGACCTACCAGATCTCCTGGTTTATAGTCATGGGTCCCCATCATCGCCAGGGCAGATCGCAACGAAACCCCCCGCACATAAATGTGCAGAGGAGGCAGATCGAAAAGTACCTCCATAGCTGATGTGGGACAAGAGCGCATGGCTCCACAAATCCCTAGGCACGCTAGTCTTTGTAGTTTTTGCAGCCTGTTTTTGGCACCAGTCTGTTTGACCTTCTGCCACCATACCAAGGCCGCATAAGTGATAATTGGCCTAATAATGGCAGTGTAAGACCATGCAGCCATTTTGGGGGTAATGCCCCATGTTTTACCATAAAGCTGATTACTAGCCCAAATAGCCCTGGTAGCTTTTTTTTAGAACTGCTTCCAACTGAGCATTCTAGAGAAGCCCCCTCGATCAAGAATTAATCCAAGATACTTAGCCTCCCCCGAAAGCTCCAGTCGGACCCCATTGATAGAGGGGAGTTTTATCATCAGTTTCTTCTGGTGAAGGGGACAAGTACAGTTTTGGCCGGGTTGATACTTAGGCCCTGCCCCTGACACCAGTTCCAGACCAGATCCAGAGCCTTTTGCATGAGCTCAGATATAGTATCGTCATGTTTACCACGGGTAACTATCACAAGATCATCAGCATAGCCAATAGCCTCAAAGCCCTTGACAGCCAATTTGACCAACAGTTCATCAACTACTAAAGACCACAAGAGAGGAGAAATAACACCTTTCTGCGGACAGCCTCTTACGGACCGTGTTACTAAAGAGTCATCTTCGTTTTTTACAAAGATTCTTCTTTGAGCAAGCATGGAGCAGATCCAGTTAGCTGCTCTGGGTTCCACCCCTTTAGAGATTGGAGCCCTTTTAATGGACGAGAACGAGGTATTGTCAAATGCCCCTGCAATGTCCATAAATGCACATAAGGCAACTTCTCCACACCTAAGGGCCTGCTCAACCTTACCCACAAGCTCATGAAGTGCAGTAATGGTTGATCTACCAACTTGGTATGCATGTTGGCTACTATGAAGCGGTTTAACACTCAAGTGAGTACTCCTAATGTGCTGATCCAGCACCTTCTCAAACGTTTTTAAGAGAAACGAAGATAGGCTAATTGGTCTAAAGGATCTTGGCAGATCCATAGCCCTTTGGCCACCCTTCGGGATGAAGACTACTTCCACATCCCTTCAGGAAACAGGAATATAACCTAAATCATAGCTAGCCCTGAAAACCTCTACCAGATTTGGCAGGAGTATATCAAGGCCTTGTTGCAAAAAGGCAGGGAAAATACCATCCCTGCCTGGACATTTAAACGGCTTCAACGAGTTGATAGCCCACTTGACCTTATTAGGCGAGAATATTGTTAGAGAGGCAGTGCTGCCCGAGCCCTGCCTTAACCACGAGGAGCCATGATCAAAAGGCACTGCGGTACAACATGTATCAGCATAACTGCCAGGAAAATGGGTATCCAGGAGAAGCGCCAAGGACCCTTTACGATCCCCGGTATATTCCCCATTATCCTTCTTTAAAAGGCCCATAGGCCTAGTGTACTCCTGTTTGAGTACCTTTTGTAATCTAGCAGTCACAGGCATCTCCGTGACTCTGTCACAGAATTGTTTCCAAGATCTCCTCTTAGATCTTCTTAACTCTTTATTGTAGGAGGTAAGGGCCATTCTATAAGCTCCCCACTCCTTAGTACGCTTAGCGCGATTAAAGAGGCACCTAGCCTCCTTCCTCAGCGCACTATTCCACCATGGCACCTCTCTTTTAGCCTTGGGGAATGACACAGGACAGCTTATTTCAAAAGCTGTCAAAATTGATGATTTAAGTCTATCAGAAGCATAATCAAGACTTGTTAAAGTCAAGATTGGACCAACGTCTTCTTCCAATTCAGCTTTAAGAATCTCTCTATACTCTCCCCAGTTAGTTTTTTGTGGGAGTTTAATCGCTGCCACTGGTTTCTTCTCATAAACAAGGTCAAATCTTATGTGTTTATGATCGGACAACGATGGCTCATTACTAACGTGCCAATTAATAATCTTATTACTAATATGTGTGGTTGACAAAGTGAGGTCAATTGCCTCCTGTCTATTCCCACTCACATAGGTAAACTCATTACCAACATTATTAATAGCTAGGTTACAGCTAAATAAATAAGCAAGCAATTCCTCACCTCTTTTATCCGTTCTCTTGCTTGCCCATATATGGTGATGGCTATTGGCATCACAGGCAACTATTAGCTGAAGTCGCCTCTCTTTACTATATTCCACCAGCCTTCTGACTTCAGGAGGAGGAATGACATCAGTACCACCAGAGAAATAGGCTGAGGCCACAATAGCCTCATAACTACCCCCAGGAATCGGTACTTCTACCAGCACTGTTGTGAGATCCCTAGAAACAAAGTCAGAAATTGGGATAGCATTGACATTTTTACGAATAAGAATGCAAGCTCTAGGTCTACCATGATCATTATCATAAATCAACTTACCATTAGGAGTTGAGAGTCCCCTAATAAGGCCTCCACTATACCATGGCTCCTGTATAAGAGCCATGTCTAAGGATTCACAGACAAATCTCCTGCCCAGCACAGCAGATGAGGCCTTGGCATGCTGGAGATTTATCTGCAATATCCTCAGGTTGTGGGTCATTGCTGATCCCTCCTCCCATCAGACCCTGAGGTCTTTGGGAGCTGGCTTTCCGACAAAGCCTTTCTGGCAGATCCTCTACCTCTCTCTGGACGTCGTCCTCTCCTATTATAGCTCCCCCTGCCTCCCCGCGCAGCACGACCACGCTGAGAAACAGAGGGGCCCTCAGGATTGGACTTCCTAAAAATATCAGGCCAAGTTGTTCCCGGTACCCGTTCCTCGCCCCCCAGAGCATCACCCTCCCGAGACCCAGATGGCCTCGAGGAGGTGGAGGGCCCAATAAGCCCAGGCTCCAGGTTAGATGGACCAGGCCCCGGGGACACAGGAGCCTCTTGGGCACTAGCCTCAGACGATCCAGGGGGCACAGTAGCCCCCCTTACATCCGAGACACTAGCCTCCTGGACCCCCATGTCTTGCTTCTTGAGCCTGATTGGGATGCTTCCAAATTTGAAGCTAAGGCGAAAACCAAGTGATTTAATTGTTTTCGCCGACATATGGTCTATGCTGAGGGTTAGTTCAGTAGTAGGCCCTTTAACAGCCTTCCTGACCACCCTCCAGCTGTCTACGTTAAGGTCATCATTCTGAGCCTGAACAAAGCCCAGAATCCTCTCATTGGAGTCTTCTGGACAATGTGGGAAGTAAGCCACAGCAATCTGGGCTTTAGGGATATCTTTCTCCCCAACAATCCGCAGATTAGCTCCTTCCCAGGGTTTAAAAGTGTCCCTTAGGGACATAACCCAGTTTGCAGTTCCTTCATTGGAACAGCTAAGGATGCAGTAGCCAGCCTTAGCTACAAAGCCATTGAATTTAGGGGTGACGACAGATTTACGCATCCTCAGGACCAAATCCAGAATCCCCCCCTGTACGGAACGCATTTGCTCCCCGGTCAGGATAGATCCCGGAAAGTCCGAGGGAAGGATACCCACACGAACACCAGAGATAGCTTGACTATAGTCTATGGGTCTCGGAGCATTACACTCCTGAGCAAGGGTGCTTTCCCCTTCTTTCATCTTTTTATGGGATTGATTGGGTGGTGTAGAACCATCCGACCGCTCCCTCTTCCTATCCAGGAGTATGCCACGGGCCTCTTCAGCACCATAGCCCTCCTGGCGGAGTTTACGAAGGCAATTTTTATCAGCGCCACAAAGCTTTACAAGACCTTTTTGGCCCTGTGGTTTGTCTGTGTGCATCGGACTGACGACTTCACCACTCCCACTACTGCCCTCCACATCCGATACACCGCAAGTACCAAGAGGTACTTCCCCATGTGCTGAGTCACTTGTCACAGTCTCCATAGGGGTAGAAATCAGAGGCACATTAGCCTCCGATGCAACTTGAGTTGCGGTGGAACCAGGAAGTTCCTTGTCGACGGTCGCCAGCACGTTGAGACCTATTTCTTTGTTTGTGTTTTCCATTTTCATGATTTTTGCCACACCCGTGGCCTGGGTAAAAGTAAGAGAAGTGTGTGTGAGTGTGTGTAAGAATGTTGATCCTGCTACAATGATCCACGCCGAAGATCCAGACCCCAAGGCAACCCAATTCCCACCCCCGCTACCAACCCCGTGGCCTCGAAAGAGCCCCTATAGTTTACGTACACGGTCCTTACCCAGGCACCATCTGGCAATGCACGCAAACCAAGATTTTCGCCAGATGATAAGGCAGCCAACAACAGCTGGTGAGACAAGTCGGGCCTCTGTACTATCTGGCAGCCCGGTGTGCTACCCCGGTTTTATCAACTGTACCCTCGAGGAGGACATGAGATGAGGCGGGCCACCCGGAGCCAGGAGCCCCGGCATGGATCAGCGGAGCAGGCGTTGAGTAATGAAGTATGTTCTCCAACAAGGAGTGTCTAAGTGTGTGAGGTGGTATTGTGCTCGGGATGCAAAGTACGTGGGGGGCGCAACCCACCAACGACTACACCTACAGTCGCCCCTGCCGTACTAAACAAACTGAGTTTTAAGAACTCAGCCCCCAGCTCAAATCTGCTCATCAGCATTCAGCTCTGCATGCCACCACACATCGCCAAGTTACTGACCTAACAGCGGCACCTCCAGCGCTGAAGTTGGAGTGAGAGAGGCTAAGAGAACCTGAAAGTTCTTATATTATATAGGTGAGGCCATTACGCTTCATCACTCTCAAATGCCGCCAAGTGGTGCTTTATTTCTTTTTCCCATTTTCCTACGACTACAAGAATCGCAGCTTAACACATAGATCTCTATATCCCTACTCATTTTGGGCCAATAGTAACGACTTTTTATTAAGTCTTGTGTGCGTCTTACACCTTGATGCGCGGAGAAGGGCGTGTCATGGTGATTTGCTATCACGCGTTTGACCATCGCCTGTGGCACTACTAGTTTATAGTTTTCGTCATCATTTTTATACAAGATTTCGTCCTTGTCTAATATATACGCGTTACTTTCATCGTCCGATAAAAGTGAGTAAATCTTTTTACAAAAGGGGTCTCGATTTTGCTCGTGCAAAATGTGTTCTCTCGTCCAAATCGGATTTATTTCTACTTTGCCAACTAATTTTTCGCTCGTTTTGTTTATGTCTCGGCTTATGCATCGTGAAAGTCCATCTGCGTTACTATGCAACTTTCCCTTTTTGTGCACAATTTCCATTTCGAATTCTGAGAGTTTTATACTCCATCTAGCTAGTCTACTGGAGGGGGTCTTTTAAATTAAATAGCCATCGTAGGGCACTGTGGTCGGTAACCACGGTAAATTTTCTTCCGTATAGGTAACAACGGAAATACTTTGTAGCGAATACTACACTAAGCAATTCTAATTGCGTTGTTCCGTAATTTCGCTCGGCGCTGTTTAATACTCTACTCGCGTAAGAGATAGGTTTCTCTCCGTCGGGATACATCTGTGACAATACCGCTCCAAGTGCGAATTGACTCGAATCGGTGGATACGATAAAGGGCTTAGTGAAATCTGGATAGACTAAGACCGGTTCTGTACATAACGCATTCTTTAGTATCTCGAAGGCAGTTTGTTGCGGCTCTGTCCAGCCAAATACTGCATTTTTCTTCGTTAAGTCGGTAAGGGGCCTGGCTTTGTCCGCATAGCCTTCAATAAATTTCCTATAATAGGAGGTTAGTCCTACAAATGCTCTAACGTCTTTTACACATCGCGGTGTGGGGAATTGTTTAACCGCTTCTACTTTCTGGGGGTCTGGAATAATTCCTTCGCTTTTAACTATGTGTCCCAAGTATATCACGCTCTCAGAAGCAAAAACGCACTTTTCCGGCTGTATTTTTAGGTTCGCTTCCCGTAAACGACTGAATACATTACTTAGGTGCATTGCATGCTCCTCTATGGTGGGGGAATGTATTATTATGTCATCAAGGTAAACCAAACAAAAAATTCCTGTTATTCCTGCCAAAATTGAGTTCATGAGGGTTTGGAAAGTAGCTGCATCACTTTCTTTCAGTTCGCGCATCACTTTCTGCGTTAAATACGGCTATGGCAATATTTAAAGCTTGCGCTAGGCTAGTCGGCATGCGGTAGCGAACTTGAGTGCCCTGCATTCCGATGAGTCCAGAAATAAATGCGGCCAATAGCCGTCTCTCGGCCTCTTCCTGTAATATGCGATTTTCTATAGGGTCCTCACTACGTCGTGTGGTCAGCGCACACAATTTTCGACACCTATCCGCGAAAGATTCAGGGTTTTTGTCGCGGCGTTGCTTAGCCGTTTGCAGATTTGTATAATGTAGTTGGGCGCATTGCTTGTCCCTGAACCGGTTTATAAAAGCTTCTTTCACTTTATTATATGTTACATCTCCTACATTTAAATTGGGTTGATTTGACAAGAATAACGTTGCAGCCCCGCGAACTTTTAAAGATACAATATTTACTTTGTCTCGCTCCGTCCAATTTCCCATGGAGGCAGCTTGATCAACTCTACGGAAAAACTCGTGTACTGAGTTTCCTTGTGCTTCCCCTTTATATTCACTTACGAACGACGCTGTGGCTAAATCTTTAGTCCGACCCATCTCGAGTGAATCTAATCGCGCTCTTAACAAAATTAACTCGGCTTCGTGAGCCTCATCCGCAGGATCGTTTATATCCGGCTATGACATGTTTATTTATTGACTCTAAATTACTCGGAAAAATACTCAATTTCTATTTTTATAATTTTTACACGTCTGACGTTTGCTTCGTCAGTATAATTAGACCTACCTTTGACTTGCCTTTCTACTATTCGTTGAATCAAATTACGCAATAGACTCGTTGTGCCTTCAATCAAAATATCGGCGTTACGTACTGGAATATAATACACGTGAGCTCCGCTCATTTAGGCGTGGCACCCGCTAACTCTATGTATGGCCCACACGAAATAACCCATTACTGCCAAAATTAAAAATACTACTGTACCTAATACGTACATAAACATTCTATTAATTTATCTTATCTCAGTAATCCTGCGAAATAAAGAGACCACAATAAATATATCGTCACTGCCAAAGCTAAAAATAGAATTAAAGTGACCACGTAATGACACATTTAACACATATCTATTCTGTTGATATCTATGTACTCAAATATAATGTATGCACTTTCCTGGCATGCGGATACGAACTTTAAATCACCTAACATGGAACCCAAATATTCATTCAACTATTCACGAATTGATTTGGTTGTCGGTCTGTTAATTACCTGCCCTATTTCGGTTTGATTATTTTGGTCTTTGTATGTAATGTAACATGTTAAAGTATTAAACTAGCTATTCGAATTTAATAAAAAAAGTAATATATAGTTGAAAAATACAAAAATAAATTTACATTCATTGATAATAATTAATAAAATGTTGTAAGAAAATAACAATAAAAAACAACAATACATTTTGAAGACCAGTAGTAGGGCATAACCGATTTGGAAGAATACATAAACATAATACAAATAAATTTCATGCAACACAAAATTAAGTGAGAATAAAATTGTTTTAATATTATTTTGATAAAATTAGACATTGATTGAAAAGTAGTTACAAGGTGTAAGTATTGGGGTAAACACGAATACCCTAAATTAAGATTTTTAAATAAATAACAAAAAATAACTAATAATAATAATAATTAATAATAACAAATAGATTTTTAAAGAACTTAATGGAATAAAACTAACAGGCCAGACGCATTAGATGTACGTTGTACGTAAAGGTACGTTGTGATTGAGCGACTGGTGCGATAATCGCGGGCGCCTGTTTTGCATTGTTCAAAATGGTCTTGTTGTCTTGTTATGAACGGGCAACTGGTAGAATAATCGCTTCAATAACAACAGTCTGACGGCGATCATCACTCCGCGATTATCTTCCAGCGATAATCGCAGAGCTATGATCGCACCAGTCGCTTCAATCACAACATTAACCCGATAGCAAATGGAAGTCAAAACGGACGTACCAGGTCAAATTTCATCAAACAAGATATCATTGAACGAAATCATGAGATGTCACAAAAATGTTCAAATATGATCTTTCAAAATTTCAAATGGTCCAATCAAAGAAAAAACGAACACATCTACGAAGAAGCAAAACAACACCCAAATAAAATAAAAAACGAAAACAATCACTGAAATGGAGAGGAAAGAGAAAATACCCTTATTTCAACCCTCCCAATATCACGGCTTACCATCTGAAGATACACATACTTTAATATCCAGATAAGAAGTGGCTTCAAGAGCTTACGGATGGATAGCCAAATCACAAACTATTAATTACATACCGTAACGTCGAAGACAACCAAATAATAGCACATGTAATACAGGGTTTAAGACCTGAAATTTGCGAACATATAATAACAATGGAGAATAAAACACTAGACCAAAGAATCTAAGGAAAATTGAACAACTTTTTAAAAAAAAACCTAAATCACCAAAAAATACTTAAGAATCACGGAAAACCACAATAGCAAAGGAACTAGACAATTTGAAACCATTAAAACCATGACAGAGCAACTTACAGAAATTGTACACACATTAGGGTTCAATATACAACAGAAAGGTTATAAAACAAACACATTTCAAATAAACGGTACCAGAAACTGGCACATACTTTCTCACAAACATATTTAAATTATTAAACAGATTCACAGTGACTTCATTTTTGTAGGAGGGGTAGGAGAGGTGATTTTAAACTAGGAGATTAACTAATAAATATTATTATTACTAGCTGACCCGGCAATGCTTTGCTATTGCTTAATTTGAAACTTTGAAAGCATGTAATTCGTATCCCTGAGGGCCGATGTAAATTATAATGGGATTCTGCTCATTGCTTGATTTACCTAACCTAAAGTTATATTCATTTTTTGATCCAAATCAGTTGTTGATCAAAATCAGCTGTTGATCAAAATCAGCTGTTTTAAGCTTTTCATACGAACAGCTGTTTCTGATAAAATCAAAAGAAATATTTCTTCTTCTTCCTTAAGATTGACCTTCCAAAAGATTAACATTGAAACTTTGAGGGCCACTGGGGCGTAGCCCTAGTGTCCTAGGACTTTGGTAAATGGCCTAAAACCTTCCCAGGGTTAACCTGTGTTACTATGCAAAATTTCAAAGCAATCGGATGGACGGTTTGGTAACGCATAAATGACAAACATACAGACAAACGTACAAACAGACATACATTGAATTATATATATATAGATTATTATTAGTTAGAGATAAAACTATTCGATCGATTTCGAAAAAATTTGCACCAAACACGTCAATTAGGCCTGCATAGATGCACGAAAAAATTTTTTGACTAATTTTGAAAAACAACCCCCTTTTTGGCCAAAAAACCTCTAAAAATCAGTTATTATTATTATTATTAGCTAAACAAGAATTTTTAGAAAGATACGGTTTTCTGCATGTGGTAGTTTACATTAAGGGCTGCAAATAAGCCAAATTTGATCAAAATCGTTAGAGCCATTTTTTTATAAAAAAAAATAATACCCTAACTGATTTTTTGGTGGTTTTTTGGCCAAAAAGGTGGTTGTTTTTCAAAATTTTTCAAACCCGTTTTTCGTGCATCTATACAGGCCTACTTGACATGTCTGGTGGAAATTTGTTTGAAATCGATCGAATAGTTTTCGCTCTAGCTTTGCATACATACAGACAGACATTTTGTAAAAAATACTTTTTTTACTCAAGGGTAAAAAAATGAATATAAGACCAACAATGTTCAAAACAATGTAGGACAAAACTACACAATATGTAAAATAAATAAATAATAATACACCGAACAGATACATAATCAGATAATCTTCCGAAAATACAACTGCAATATATGTAAAATGGACAACCATACAAATGAAGAAAGTGATTTCCAGACGTGATAGATAGACGAAAAAGTCCAAGGATGAAATAAATTTAAAATTAAATTCTATACCAGATTAATGCTTAGCACATATTTGAAAGAGGAAAATTAGGAAATTTTCCTCACTTTTGACTCGAAGGTACATCCGCTGATGGAGAGGAGAGGGAAGCAAGAAGGGTGTACTGGAAAGTTAGTCGAAGAGGAATCGCCACGCAGTAATGACGTATTAAATTGTGCTAAAGGTAGCCAATACTCGTGCGCGAAAATATATCTCGCTCCGGTAGCTATCACCTGTCGTGAATCAAAAGTGAAGAGTTAAGTCGATAATTCGCCATGTTCACCTGCATCGTCCGTCATAAGTGAGCGCGATAGCAAATAGGTACGTCAGCGCGAGACAATACTCGAAAAAGTTTCCAAGAAGGATTATACCAGTTTTCATCCATGGACCAGATTTCGGACACGGATCAAGGACAATCATCTTCTAGAAACCAGGCAAAACGGACCAGGCTACCCACAAGGCATACGAGAAAGGATAACTGACTACCAAATCTGTAAGTAACAGATGGTCAGAAATATTCCATAATTTTAAGTTGCTATTTGATAAAAAAATTTGTTTTGATAATAAATAAAAATAAAAAGTGAAGTAAATGTAAATTCAGCCATAGTAAAACTAAACGTAAATTCAGTCCCAAGGGATAGTGTTTAACAGTAGAAGCGTTTATGCAAATTCAGATCTCACGGAAATTTGTATATATTGTGTACCATTATTTATGTATATGCAAGATATTGTAAAGGAGAAATATTTTAAAATTGTATGAGAATTAATTCAATTATAATTTTCAAATTTACGCCGTTGCGTAGTTCGCACATTTAGGTGTTTTTGTTTGAGAGAATAAATTCAAGTATTCTTGTCAGTTAAAATTCCAAAGCAAGAAGTTTCATTTCAAAAGGTGCAAGCCTATACCCTGCTCATTAGTGCTCTATTTAGCAAAGTGTCTAAATATATATATATGTTATCGTCAGGTCAAAATAGATTTTGAAAGTCAACTCAATACTCTAAATGGCACGACCCCGTGCATAAGAATCTTAGTACTGAGCTAGTAGTCAGAAACTAGACTTACAAATTTAAATTCAGTGTGGAAACACACAGGTTCAAACAGAACCGACAAACTATAAGAAACGGAACGGCAAAAAGCATTCCGATTCTTGCCAAGGTGAGCCACCCCAAAATTTGTATCAGGGCAAACATACAAATAATACAGTAAGTGTTGGATCGATGCAGGAGTCGAAATTGTGTGTATATCTTTAGTATAAGAAGTGTAGTATATAAGTTGTATAAGCATATAAGGCATATAGGTCTATAGTAGCAATAGAAGTCACACTTATTTTCATACACACCGAGTAGTATACACAACAAAAAGTAGCATAAAGGGGGGCGGCGGCCGCAGCAATATGTAAAAGGAAAGGACATGTATCAAGAATTTGTATACAATCACTGCTCAAAAACTCAAAAGTAGATTTAGTTGAACCATGTTTCAATAGGCCTACTGAAAGTCAAACTTTACGGTTCGATCAAACTATCCCAGACCCAACCTATGGCATTCATCACGTGAATCATGACATTATCGACTTATTTGAAATGACTCCTGAACTTGACCAATACTTGATTGATGTTAAATTAAATGGCAGTAACCAACGTTTTGAAGTTGATTCCAGTGCAAAGTTTTCACTACTCTCAGAAAGTGATTACAACAAACTAAAGCTAGAAAGTTACCCATAGAAAGTTCCAAAGTTTGTTTTCGATCTTACACAGGTAACATAATTAAGCCTGTCGGAAAGGTATCCGTGACTGTTACTTACAATGGTAAACAAATCAACGGTGAACTACACATTGTACCTGCAGGACACGACGCTCTTTTAGGCAGACAGTGGATTCGAGGATTAGAAATCGAGCTTCGTCATGTACATGACGAAATGTTCAAGCAACCTTCAAATCACTTTCCTATTCACAGCATAGAATCAGTAAACGAAGTTCTAAGCAATTTCGCTCCAATTTTCGAAGAAAAAGTAGGTTGCGTCCCAAATTTCAAAGTATCCTTACAACTACGTAACAATGCGAAACCAATCTTTACACGGGAAAGAGATGTTCCATATGCCCTGCGAGAACAAGTAGAAAGTGAATTGGATACACTTGAAGCAGAAGGAATCATATCGAAAGTTACAGCATCGGATTGGGGATCACCTCTGGTTGTTATTCCTAAACCTAATGGTGGGATCCGCCTGTGCGTTGACTACAAATGTGGGGTTAACGACAGGTTGGTACAAGCAAACTACTCCATACGTTGCATCGATGACGTACTCAACAGTCTTCGGAATTCCAAGTACTTTTGTAAACTTGATCTATTTAAAGCTTATTTACATATTCAAGTTGATGAAGACAGTAGTAAAATTCAAACAATTTCGACACACAGAGGTACATACAGGATTCACAGGCTCAGTTTTGGGATAAAAACGGCTCCAGCTGAATTCAACCGTATTATTTCTCAAGTTATTATGGGCCTACAGAAAACGGAAGCATACATGATATCATCGTTCATGGAAATACATTCTATGAGTGCATACAAAACCTTCGAGCATGTCTTCAACGACTCTCTGACTATGACCTACATGTCAACCGAAACAAATGTACATTTATGACTGAAAAGGTGGAATATCTTGGTCATGTTGTTCAATATAACAAAATCAGTAAATCTCTAATCAAAATTCAAGCAATTGAAAACATGTCACGCTCACACAATGTTGAAGAACTCAAAAGATTTTTAGGTTTAGTAACCTATTACTCAAGATTTGTTCCTGATTTTTACTTTCTCCACCCTATACGTAGTATATGGAGAAAGTATTGTTTTCGTAAAAATGTTCGAATTTGAATTTTCAGTTGAATTATCTGTTTTGGTGCTCCCAGAACCCCAAAAAATTGTTTAGTGCAATTATCTGTGTTGGTGCTCCCTGAACCCAAAAATATTTTTAGTGGAATTTTTTATTTTGGTGCTCCCTGAACCCAAAAAAGTGTTTTTAACGTGGTGTCTGTCTGTCAGTGTGTCAGTATGTATACACGACCAGAGGGGACACTATTGGTCCGATTTTCATGAAATTTGGTACTAAACCCTAATATCTCCAGGCGTTTTTTTCATTTTTTGGAATTTTTAATTTTTAAGGGTAATTTACCCCTAAAAACCAATAAAAAACGACAAAAATGCAAATTTCTCAAAAACGGCTCTAACGATTTTGATCAAATTTTCAGTATTTATAGTGCTTAAGATGCCAAACAAAATGACACCACCCGCTTTTATCAAAACTTCGGCGTTTCATAATTATGGGGTAATGTTAAAAAAATAAACAAGTTTATGTTGCCAATCTAGCATCACGGCGACGGCCGCACGGGGTAGCACAACGGTAGCGAGGACGGCCAGTAATTCAAAGGTCGCGCGATCGAATCCCGCCTGGGACAATAACTTTTTTATACGATTGACGTAGGTAGAATATTATTTTTTTGTTTTGTTCTAAAAAGTAGTAAATAAAATGATTAAAATCAATATTATTTTGACTACAGTAAGTTGGGAGAAAGTTTGTGTCAGTTAACTGATACCGTTTATTCTACAATGACTTTTCCACTCAGATGTCTACTCAAAAAATCAGAACCATGGATATGAACAGCTACTTGTGAATCAGCATTTCTCAAACTCAAATCAGAACTCTGCAGCGATCGAGTGATCATTCCATTTGACCCTAATCTACCCCTCATCATGACTACTGATGCAAGTCCTACAGGTGTTGCAGCTGTACTAAGTCATGAAGTTGAAGGTGTTGAGCGACCAATAGCTTACGCTTCCCGCTCTCTTAATACAAGTGAAATGAACTACAGTCAACTTGATCAAGAGGCGTTGGCAATCATTTTTGGTGTGAACCATTTTTACAACTATCTAATTGGCAAGAAATTCATCCTAGTTACAGACAACGAGCCACTGACACGGATTTTCCACCAAAACAAAGCCTTACCACAAATGACTTCAGCTCGCCTACTGCGCTACACTTCATTTCTCTCAGGATTTGACTACATCTTCCGCTTCAAGAAAGGAAGTGATAATCAAAATGTGGATTGTTTGTCACGAGCTCCAGTAAAGTCATGCAGTAATTCAATAGATCAACAAGTTGGAGAAGAGGTAAACCAGATATATTTTTAATCAAATTTTCAAATATCAAACTATCAAATAACCTCAAATACAATCAAAGAAGAAACTGCAAAAGACAAGGATATGAATGAAATATGCCAAAACCTGAAAAACAACTCTATATACTCAGAATACATGTTACTTGATAGTATTTTGTTTCGAAAAGATAGAATCGTAATTCCGCCAACTTTACGCTCTGAAGTTCTCAGTGAACTTCATGAAACCCACATGGGTATAACTAAGATGAAACAACTAGCTCGACGCTACGTTTATTGGCCAGGAATTGATGGAGAAATTGAAAGACTTGTAAAGGAGTGTAAAAGTTGTGCACTAGTGAAATCAAGCCCTCCTAAAGTACCAGTACATCCATGGAACCTACCTGAAAACAATTGGGACCGAATACACATAGACTACGCAGGCCCTTTTGAAAATCACTATTTTCTTGTTTGTATTGACGCAAAATCGAAATGGGCTGAAATCAAAGTTTTAAAGGAAGCACCCACATCTTCAAACACAATCAAGCTCCTGAACAAGATATTCACAACACATGGATATCCAAAAGAATGTGTTTCAGACAACGCAACAATCTTTACGAGTCTTTGGAATCAGAACTTATTCCAAGAATAACAGAATTTTCCTTAAGTTTATTGCCCCTGGACATCCAGCAACGAATGGCCTTGCCGAACCCAACGTCCAAACTTTAAAAAACAAACTGAAATCAGCTTATGAAGAACCCGGAACACTGACTGAAAAAAGTGCAAAGAATCTTACTCCGTTACAGAGCTACTCCATTAGCTAGTAACCAGACACCTGCTGAATTGTACCTAAACAGAAAACTAAGAATCCGACTAGATGCAATTTTTCCTTACCAAAGCCCCAAAATAAGCTACCTACCAGTTTCAAAACCCATTCGTTCAATTCAAGAAGGGGAGAGAGTACAAGTTCAAATATTCAGCAACAACAGACAAGTATGGCAGTTTGGACTGATAAAGAAGAAGCTAGGAAAAAGACACTACATCGTGACACTGGACAGTGGAAGAAATATCAAAAGACACATCAACCAGCTCAGACAAACTCTAGTTATAAAAAAAAAAGACAGTAACATTTGAACCTGAACGATCTTATGATGTACCAAGGATTCCGAACAAACCTCCAGCACATCCCGAACATATAGAACCAGACCAGCCTCTAGAAGTAAATCTACCCGACTGCTCCCCAAGACCAGTTCGAGAATGGCGACAGCCGCCTTGGTTTAAAGACTATATTCTTTCAAAGTAGTTGTATTTTTCTTCCAAATAAGCGAGGGAGAATGTTATGATCTATGTTTATATTCAGATGTGTTGTATGGGTATCTGCTATTTCCTATAATCAGCTGTTTCTATTACAATAATGTTCAGGACTTTTAAGTCTTGTTTTGTTGCTTAGCAACCATTCAAGTTTATATTTTAGTAATAAAAAGACAATATGTATTCTAATGTGTGTGTACTTTAAACACTTGGTCACGACACACAGAGATATTAATTCATCCAACAATCAATCTAAATCTATATAAATCTTGTGCCTTACTCTTCGGGCAAAACTGAGTTCAAATAATATATTTACTTCGTAAAATTCTCAAACACGGATATCACTCAAATAAATAATGACGGTACTTCAATTATGAAACAAACAAAACTGATTCTACTTAGCTTGATGCTAAAACAATTTCCCCAAATATTCACAAGAAATGTTCCCTTGCCTTATTTTGTCCTCGTGGCTTCTTCCGGTCAGCTCGTCCTACCCCAACGTACACATCCACTGGTTCCACCCAAAAAGTCCCGTCTCGAATTTATCCCCTCTATTTAACATCTCTGTCCCCACTCAGTTTTACTCATCTAGTTTGGTCGTTGGCTTACTACAAAATGCAACTATGCGACTTGACGTCATCGCGTGTTGCACCGTAGGCTACCAAATATAAAGTTCTACATCTAATATAATTCAAATATAAATTAATAATCTGCCTCACCTCACTTCGTAACATCACCCAACCTCCTAAAACGTTGTCCCAACGTTAAACTATTTCTTGGGGTGGATAAATGCTACGTATAGGCCTACATCCACACGCACACTCAAATATAAACACAGGCATTTCTTAAACTATTTTTTTTTTACAATTGAGGGTAATTGACCAATATATTTTGCAATGAACTTCCCATCGTAACTTCTTAACCTTGGGAACATTTACAGTTTATAAACAAATCCTTTTTCAACTTTCTATTTACAGCTGTTTCCCCAGGTATTGTTAGTTCATATATTTGCAAAATAAAAAGTTTGTACCACCTACTGGAAATATTTAGCTTCTTTATATTATTTGGCCTAGATAGTACAACTTCCTTCAGAATGTCCAGCAGCCTGGACACCATGGAACCCCCTTTTTTACTTTCTCCACCCTATAAGTAGTTTCCTCCAAATTCCTCAAAATTGTTTTCCTCCAAATTTTCGAATTTTAATTTTTAGTGGAATTATCTCTTTAGATGCTCCATAAACTCCCAAAAATTGTTTAGTGGAATTATCTGTGTTGGTGCTCCCTGCCCCCAAAAATATTTTTAGTGGAATTTTTTGTTTTGGTGCTCCCTGAACCCAAAAAAGAGTTTTTTTTGTGATGTCTGTCCGTGTGTCTGTAAGGATGTGTACAGAGCTGGAGACCATACCAACGGTCCAATTTTGATGAAATTTGGTATGTAGGTGTAGTTCTGGAATATCTCCAGGCGTTTTTTCATTTTTTCAAATTTTGTATTTTTAAGGGGTTTTACACCCCAAAAATTGCCAAAAAACGAGAAAAATCAAAATTTCTCAAAAACGGTTCTAAACGATTTAGATAAAATTTGGCTTATTTATAGCCCTTAATGTACTCTACCATATGCAAAAAACTGCATCTTTCTAAAAAATTTCGTTTAGGTAATAATAATAATAATAACCAATTTTTGGGGGTTTTTGGCCAAAAAGGGAGTTGTTGTTCAAAAATTTTCAAAATCTTTTTTCGTGCATCTATACAGGCCTAATTGACAAGTTTTGTGCAAATTTGTTTGAAATCGATCGAATAGTTTAAATAATAATAATAATATAATCTATCTCTTTATATATAAAAGCCAAATCCACTGACTCACTGATCACCATTTCTCAAAAACTACTGAACGGATCAGAACGAAGTTTGGTATGTAGCTTCCTCTAGGGCCATAGCTGCTCACTAAGAAAGGTTTTCAAAACATTCAACATTTTTGGGGGTCAAAGTTTTTAAATTACGATTTCTCTAAAACTACTGAACGGATTGAAATGAAATTTGGTATGTAGCTTCCTCTAGCTACAGGACCATAGGTGCTGATAAGAAACGGTTTCAAAAAATTTGAAAGATAGGGTTTGGGGGGGTTAAAGTTACTAAATCACGATTTCTCCAAAACCACTGAATGGATTGGAATGACATTTGGTATGTAGCTTCCTCTAGGGCCCTAGGTGCTCGCTAAGAAAGGGTTTAAAAAAAATCGAAATTTTAGGGAAGGTTTGGGGTGGGGGGGTGGTGAAAGTCACTAAAACTCCCCATAAGAAATACAAAGTGTAATTTATATTCATAGATATAATATATTTTTTGTTAATCACATATATTATTAGGCAATTTTTTTGTCGGTACGCCATAACTTCCTTAATACATCATCAAATTACATGAATGAGGCATCATTTTAAAGCTTTCCTTAACCGCTACACCAGAAAAATATACAAAATACAATTATAAAAAAAAGAAGAAATAAAGAATCCGAAAGTGACAGTGATGTAAGATCAAGTAAGTTGTTGGGATATTTTCCTGGCGTTGGCAACACTGATGATAACAATACCCAGCTGGAGAGCTGCCACTACATTGCTGTTTTTAATTAATTGTATATTTAGTATTGTATAGTATAGTGTACTTTAATTAAGTGGGATTTAAGTAAGTTAGAATGTGAATGCTTTGCACGGGTCAGCTAGTATACATTTAACTTTAATTTGTCTATCCGTGCAAAGCTGGATCGGGCTAGCAAGTATAATAATATAATATGGATGTGTGTTACATGCATCTAATATTTTCCATGGTAAAATTTTCCTACTTTTGCAATTCTAAATAACCATCTCCTATGCTACTCTTGGGAAGGTATAAAGTTTCAACTGGGAGAAAGTATGTGTCAGTTATCTGGTACTGTTTATTTATTATATCTTACAGTAAATTTCTTAATTTTTTTAAATTTTCCACACTCAGTTCAGGGTTTACACTGAATTTTAATTGATCCCTGAGACGTACGTTTCTGGAACTGACCTTAAAACCCTTATTATTTGTGCTGTGATATTTGTTACACCTTAAATACAGTTTATAATGCCTAAATATTGGATATGATTTATAAAACAAAGGTAAGTATTTAAGATAACCTTTTCTGCTATATACAAAACAATTTTATTTACCAAATAACTAAAAATTTCAAAATCAATATGGGTTGTCTTTTCCCGACTTAAATAAAATTAAAATTCTTTTACTATTTAGATATCTTATCCTATTATGCAGATTGAACCTTATTTATTTATTTTTTATATTTGTACGTTTATTTGAACCAACATTTTTCTCAATTATTTGAAATTAAATTTTTATTTTATTTTATTATATATATTTACGTTTTTAACACCATGATTAATTTTAATTTTCTGATAAAATGTTATTTTTAATAATTTAAAAATACTAACTTCCTCTACCCAGGTTAAAAAAGTATTGATAAACTAAATCGGGATTCTATCTCAGGCAACTTTGTATTAGCAAGTGAAATTATTAATTTAAGGTTCCAACCTTTAAGTCCACTGTTGATCGTTCATGTGCGAAGTATTTCCCTAATGTTCACTGGTAAGATGGATGTCTTCCCGTCACGATTATCCTGGAAACGCTCTCTGGAGTTGACTGAAACTGTAAGTGTGCTGCTTTTAAAGTTGATGGTGTCTGCGGGGTTATAATTGAGAAGTCTCCGTTGTTATATCCTCGAGTATATCCCGACGCTTAACTGATCACTTCATAACTTGGATATTAAATCGAAATGATTTATGACAAATTTTATTTGTACAATAAACCTTTCAAAGTCAATCTACGTCTGTTCATTGATATAATTATTTGTAGCAATCGTTACTCACAAGAAAATATAATAAGAACATATTTAGCTGCAAATCATAAGAGTGACATCTTTGAAACGAGTCTATTCCATCTCTTCAATGAACATTAGGGAAATACTTTGCGCATGAACGATCAACAGTGGACTTAAAGGTTGGAAACTTAAATTAATAATTTCACTTGCTAATACAAAGTTGCCTGAGATAGAATCCCGATATAGTTTATCAATACTTTTTTTATTCTGAGCATTACACATTATTATGTTAACCCTATCACTTTATATTTACCTACTTTAATTGTGTGAGTTTTAAAATGTAGAGTTTTATAAACAATTGTAAAAATTCACATTTCTCACCTTACAACGAAAGTATTCCGTTGTAATATATACATATATATATATATTAAGTATTAAGTACATAATTATACAAGTAGGAATAAATATACAGAGTGACAGCTTCTTCGTTTACGTCTAAAGTAATCTGCACTCTAGATTGTTCTCTCTGCCGTTCAACATCAGTTAAAAGATCGCTAATGCCTGTCATGTAGTTATGTCTACGTAGTTCTCACCCAATGCTGGAAATTTTTAAACTCGCCGTCAGGGCCGGTGCAAGGAGTTTTTCCTGAACATGCGAGATTAATTTTTGGCGCCCCCCTCTATACACAACAACCCTCCTCCGCCCCTATATATGTATATATATTTATATACCTCCTTATTGCAATAAAAAATGGGTACATTATTAAATGTATACCAATTGAAATTATTTAATTATATAAAATCAAATTAAAATATAACATCAAGCAACAATTTAAAAAATAAAAGTAAATATAAAATATTTTCTATACATATACAGTGTATTTTATATATATATATAGCTTCGGTATTTTTGACATTAAATAAATGTATGATAAAATGGAAAGTTAAGTGTGGGGAAGTGGAATACTGAAAACACCAAATTAATCATATTACAATATTTATTTTACATAATTTTAACTTTTTAACATCAAAAGGTAACATTGTAAGATTAACATTACAATATCACAAGTCAATTTGGTAACATCATGACAACGTGGTAAAGATAAAGGGTTAGGTATAATTATTGTCAATAAGATAAGGTAACATCGGTAATTCGGTGACATTGTAAGATTGAGGTTAATGTTAAGTTTTTACATTAATATCACACACACACACATACAGTACAAGAAAAATGGCATAACTAAATTAAATGAGAAAAAAATCTGACTTTTCTTGCCTTGATCTTGGCGAAGTCTCTCAAAATTGTATCTGTGTCCAATGAGTTGAGAACGTCGTTCTCAATCGCTAGTGTTGCCAACCCACTAAGTCGTTCTTGAAAAGTGATTGAACTCAGGTAGTTTTTTATTATTTTGAGTTTTGAAAAAAGCCTTTCTCCACTTTCTACTGAGACTGGGAGCGTAAGAAGAATTTTTAAGGCAGTAAATACATTCGGGAAAATATCAATCATTCCGTTTTGAGTCAGATAACTTATAGCCCAGTCGGTATAGGTTACAACTACCAGTAATTTGCAATACGGCTGAATTTTTTTTATAAGTACATTAAAGTATGTAGATTAACATAAAAGAAAGTTTACCAGTCTATCGATTTCCCAAAGTCGAAAAAAAAATCGATTATATTTTTTTTTTCGATTATCCTTAATATTTCGAGCTGGGATGAAGATAGAGGAAAATAAAAAATACCACCGTGTAGGGGAGGTATTTTTCAACAAAAAAGTTCATGTGTATTTATTTCGTCGGAGCAATGGTTTGTCTGGAAAAAATTTGATAATGCAGGTATGTATTTTGCAGCAGGGGAAATCACTAAAAGTGGACATCTTATTCATATATGAAGCGTTGGCTCATTCTAAATTGGCCGAATTTTAATATTATATCGAATTGAAACTTGACATAGGAGTTAAAATATATATTTTAAACATTTATGCTGAGTCTCAGCTTGTTATCTTGAAAATTACCCGATCTAGAATCACTTGACTTATTAATGGGTTTTTTGATTTTAGGAGTACCGGACCCACCAATTCATTTTAAACAGCTCCAGTTTAGAAAATTTTCAAAATATCAACCTGAAAGTTTTTTTACAAGTTAAATATATAGATTCAAACAAGTTCAAGGAGTATAAACCTTTTTCATTATTTACTTTTAAAAGCACAAGTAAATTAAAAAAGTATAATTTTAGACCTTTTTAGATTTTTCATCAAAACGCTTGAGTTAATCAGCTGCAGATTAGTCATTTTTTTAAATATAGTTTTTAAAATAAGTATAGCAAAAAACAATTGTATTTTAAACTTCTGTACCAATTTTAAAATCGATATGTTCAAAAATGTCGAAAATGGAGTCGTTGAATCCAAAAGTGTTATAGTTAAAACGAGATAGGTAAAACAGAAGACTATTTTCAAACGCCTCGTTTTTAAAAATAACAAGAAAAAAATCGTTTATACTTACTAAGAATATTTATACTGGTGTACTCAACTTGTAAAACAAATTTGGTGTTGATATTCCAAAAATTGACGAAACTGGAATAGATTGAAATTAGTTCGTGGGTCCGGTACTCCTAATATCGAAAATCGAAATCGACTCCTAGATCGGGTCATTTTCAAGATAACAAGCTGAGACTCAGCATAAATGTTTAAAATATATATTTTAACTCCTATGTCAAGTTTCAATTCGATATATTAAAATTCGGCCAATTTAGAATGAGCCAACGCTTCATATATGAATAAGATGTCCCCTTTTAGTGATTTCCCCTGCTGCAAAATACATACCTGCATTATCTGAATTTTTTCCAGACAAACCATTGCTCGGACGAAATAAATACATATGACCTTTTTTGTTGAAAAATACCTCCCCTACACGGTGGTATTTTTTATTTTCCTCTATCTTCATCCCAGCTCGAAATATTAAGGATAATCGAAAAAAAAATTATAATCGATTTTTTTTTCGACTTTGGGAAATCGATAGACTGGTAAACTTTTTTTATGTTAATCTACATACTTTAATGTACTTATAAAAAAAAATTCAGCCGTATTGCAAATTACTGGTACTTTTGGTCTAAATTGACCTTTACCGACTGGCCTATTAGTGTTGCTTCATGCGAATTATCTTTAGATAGCAAAGGTGATAACATAACAATCTATTTCAGGAGATCCTCTCCATTTATGTCGCTCTTATTATTTTCTGTCAATACTGCTTCTAGATTCTTGTACTTTTTTTTAAGTTCTTCTTTTTTCAGTTCCCCTACCAGTTTCAAGTCATAAAGAAACTTTAAATGGTTGCCATGGTCCCGTAATAGTTCAAATCTTTCATTTAAAGAGTTTATTGCCTTGTCCAAAGCAACAAAAAAGAAATCTACTTTAAAGGACTCTTTCCCGGACTTAACAGGTTCGTCTTCTCTCTCATACGAAAAGTGTCGTTTCACCTTTCTTGGTCTCACTTGGACTTCAATGGGGAATTCCGGTGCAACATTTAGTTTTTCAGCCAGCTCCCTTGCGTCGGTCATTACACTATTGAGTCCATTTTCGGACCTCATACCATTCAGAAACTTTTTGGCATTTTCAATGAGTTTGAGAGCACTTGGGAGATTGACTTATTTTTTCTGAAGTGTTTTACTATCCAAGTTCACTCTATACAAAATCTCATACCAGGTAATTAAGGAGCAGAGAAATCGTAAATCCGTTAACTTCTATAAATAGATAACAGGCTATAAATAGATGTTATACTGTTGTTATTGACACATAATTATTACATTATTAATGTTAGTAAAGTTAGTATAAAATGTACGGTGGTCTCTTCTGTAGGGGTGCAAATTTTTCACTGAAGCCAAAGGGCGCCGATTTTGAAAGGATGGCGCCCTAAACTGGTGTATGTGGTCTTTTGTGCCCGTAAAGAGGCGCCAAAAAGAAATATGACATTTCTTTTAATTCCCGAAAAGGGTGGTCGCGTTTTTAAGGGGGGGGGGCGAATTTTTCACTAAAACTAAAGGGCGCCGACTCTGAAAGATGGTGACCTATAGCAGTGTAGGTTGTCTCTCCCTAAAAAAGCGCTAAACAGAAATAGGGAGTTTCTTTTTTAAAACCCGAAAAGGGCGGCCACGTCTTTAGGCAAACATTTTTCGGTGCAAAAAAATTTCGGAAAATTTTGAAGGCAAATTGGTCTTGAACATTTTGCCGGCGCTTCGGCGCCCCCTTCCTGGCGGCGCCCCATGCGTCCGCATGTTCCGCATGGTCCTTGCGCCGGCCCTGCTCGCCGTATAAATCCAAAGTGCTCGCTTCTACTGTAGATAGCTACTGATAGTGCCTTGACTGCCTTACAGAAATTGTTGTTTTGTTAGGGGTGTGATATAGATCATGGAACATGATAGTGGGGTCCAAAGGAAATACGTTGTGACGTTTTTAGTTTTTCCGAGGTATTAAATTTCTTTCTTTTGTTAATAAAACAACATACTTCCTTTACCGACACCTTCTTGTCCAAATAGTTTCCCTTTTCTCCGCCAGACGCCACCTGCGTACAGTATCTACTCTGGGCATAACTCGCTATCTAGCGGTTTGCTTATATAATATGCCGAACAGCTGTTTTACTCTAGATCGTAACCTTGCTTCTTAGAACATTCGAGAAGGCGAGTCCGCCATCGCCTACACTAGAAGGTCGGCCATTAGACCGTTACAAACGAAAACTTTCAGACGCTGCCAAGTCGTCGTAATGTTACTAAACTTTAAATAATTTGATCGGGGTAACGTGTGTCGCTGAAGAACATGAATTACTTCCAAACCTTTTGTTTTCCGCATACCAGGTAGAATATTTTAGCTTTACCTTAATAATTATAAAATATTACTTGTAAAACTTAATTAGGTTATTTCCACTTTTGCTTCATGTACAACTTCCTAACTCATTTTGTTCAATTTATTAGAGAAACCTATGTATTTCCTTTTTACAACAGCCTAAACTTAAATGTAATTCTTACAGCCTAAATTTTAAATGTAAATCTTACAGCCCACAAAAACTATAATGCCGATATCATTTTGGTTATTGTTAAAGCCTAAAAATAATTCCACAAACAAGCCTAAAGTGTCATGCATTAATTAACTATAACTGTGTAGTATGTCTACAGTGTAACAGATATTGAAAACTTTTAATAAGCTATAAGCAAAATATATGGCTGATATGTAACTAAACGTTAACATTTCTTTTATGTTACCATGTGGCTTACCTAACATGTACAGACAGTGTTATGCAACATTACGCATGTTATATTAACAATCACAATCTATGTAGCAATTTGCTATTTGTGTTACAAAATTCAATAAAACAGCCAACTCAAAGAACTATCATTTTATGCTTATTTAAATAACTGCAAGTTTTCTAAAAAGGAAATTGTTATCTGTGTTATACAGTTAAACTGGTCCGACTGCAGGGGATGTTTAATGCAATGAGATAACCTGCAACTACTACAATTTGAAAAGGCCTACCTTGCAACTGAAAATTCAATACATAATCAAAATATTTCTACTGAGTTTTAATTAGAGACAGAAGTTAGTTTAAAATGAGAACTATCTGCATTTGTTCTTTTCGTTTATGTTAAGTGTTAAATAGGCTGTATTTTGAAAGTAATTTTTGCATATGTGTACTACTTAGGATATGTTAGTATTAAATAAATTGGGCGGTGCAGCTATAGCAATATTTCGGACCATAGCCCCTCAGGGCTGTACACACTAGAAATTCTTATATTTTTTATATATATATAGAGAGACGTCTCATAATTAATCTTGTCTATTTATTTAATTATATAATTACCTTTTAGAGTTGGCCAACGACATATATATTTATTCTTAAAACAAATCCATGGTACTTCATGTTAAAACTTTGTAACTTGTAAATCTTCTGTATAAATTCTGTAATTATTATTAAAAGGGAGGGTTTTTGAATTTTATTTTTGGGAAGGGTTTTTAAATTAAATTTAATAAAATATATATATTTTCTTTTTTAAATCTCAATCTTTTTGTATTAAGGGCGTATTAATAATTTTTTTGTATTAAGGGCGTATAAACTTTTACTTAACTTTGGTTAATAAACCTAAAATTATACCTATTTCTATAGTTTATTGAGGTAACCTTTAGGTATCCTGTGCATTGTAAGAGATAAGCTGAAATATTCCTACTTTTGGTGATATTTAAAATTCTAAGGTAAGTTTTGAACAGTACCAATCTATGTGGCCCAGTATCGTTTCCGTTCCCTTAATTATTCTTTTGTAAGATTGGTACAACGTGATATAATTGATTTGAAGCTTCATGAACAAAGATTATAGGAAAGGGTTTAAATAGGAATCAACTGAAATTTGTATAGGGATGTCAGTAATTAGGATCTGTATAAGGGTGGATATGTGAATGTGGTAATAAATCTTCTGTTCCTGGACCTTCTTGATTGTCGGAGTAGTCGCTATGTGTTTCACCTGAGGAGACACTTTGTGAATATTTTAGTTTAGAATTAAATTAAATCTTTCCCCTCCCCAGAAAATTATGCCGCTAAATTAAATTTGGTAAGTAAAATCTTGAACTCAGTTTTTATCAGAACCATGGAATTAAATCAAACCTACAAAACATATCTACGTGTCATACCTGTTCTCTGACAATAAATAATTCATGAACGTATAATAATGCATGATTTTCAAAACTTCCATATAGTTATACAACTATTGTACATAAAAAGTTCCCGAAAACGAAAAAAATAGCTACGATATCTTATTTTAAATTACATATTAGCAGACTTGGGAAAGTTAACCAAAATATTTAACTGATTAAAGTTAAAGTTAATGCCAGAAAAAAATAACTGATTAAAGTTAAAGTTAATGACTGAAAAAATTAACTGATTAAAGTTAAAGTTAAAAAAAATTAACTGATTAAAGTTAAAATACGGCACGCGCAATGTTTCATTTGATTAGTAAAGCTAATTCAAATACTTTAGTGAAATAATAATTTACAAGTATACGGTTCAATTCTTTGATTTATTCTATACACTTTATTTTGTATTTCATTTTTGGGCAAAGAATACATTCCTAAATTTAAATTACTATTCAATCTAGGCCTAGTTTTGTTAGCAGTCTTGTGGTAGGAACATAAAAACTGATGTTTTCAAAATAAGAAATTTATATATATTTTTATACAGTTCTATTTAAAACTAAATTACGAAACCTTTTTACATTTATGAAAAAAAATTAAAAAAATGTTTACTACTCTTTATGTAGGCCTAAAGTTGAACTTTTTCCTTTCGTTACTAAAAATTTTTGTTTCTTAAGCTAATAACTTTGTAAATTTTGCATCAATCATTTTTTTACTGCCATATATGACTTATTTGAACCTTTCTCTACAAAAAGCTATGGAACACTTTTAGATTGGTTTATAATTTCTATATTTTTCAAATTTTTGAAAACATTCTTGCACACGCACCGAAATGGCTTGGCGTTGAAAAACATTAACGTGGACAGTTGTAGGGAGAATTAATTGAAATTATAATAAAATATTTTGAAAAAAATTAAGTTTTTACTACGTTTTAGATTAGATTATTTTCGCAACTGGTACTGACAGCGAAAGATTGTTTGATGCTTTGACTTGACTAAGTTCTCAAAATAGACAAACTCAAACAATGATAGAGCAAGTAGGTGTGGGTAGAGGTACCGAGTTATGAATTATGAGAGCCTTGAGGTCATCTCCCTGACCTTGAGGGGAGAGTGAGATGACAAACAACGTTCCCATAACTTATGAAATTATCAACTGTAGCCTACACTCCAAACAACTCAGCTTAAATACTAAACCATTTAATTACTTTTTTTACTGCGTAAAAGTGAAATCACGTAAAGCGGGACCGCGATAACAAGGACTGCCTGTATCTTATATATAAATGCATTATAGGATTTATAGGTATTAATACATAATGTTTTAAAATGTTCTACATGTCACGAACATAACCTTCCTTTTCCCATAAGATTTGGTTTTCGCTATTTGCGGTTTTGTGATTCGAATCAATTTTTCGGAACCTATTCGAGTTTTTTATTTGTTTGATGCCAATAGTGATCATTTTGTGATTCGAGGACCACTAAATCAATTCTTTTAGAACACAACATTTTACAATTATTCAATTCAATTCTTTGATTTATCTACACTCTACAAGAAATTTGAAATTGATAAATATATTGATACAGTTCTTTTTAGAACTAAATTACAAAACCTTTATATGTTTTGAAAAAAAAAATACAAAAATGTTTACTACTTTTTATACATGTAGGTCTAAAGTTTAACTTTTTCCTTTCATTACTGAACATTTTTTGTTTCTTGAGTTAATAACTTTGTAAAATTTACATCTATCACTTTTTACTGACATATATAAATTCTTTGAAACTTTCTCTACAAAAAAGCTACGGACCACTTTCGAATTGGTATATAATTACTATATTTGGCGAATTTTTGAAAATATGCTTGCAAACGCCCTATAATATATGTAAACGCCCTCGTACGTATGCCCTCTATAATAAAACACAAATCTCAATAATAGACCACAAAAATTGGATAGGCAACAACCTAAAACGGCTAAAACACAACTTACCTTTAAGTGGGTCCTTAAATTGGAGGCAGAAGTTGCTGAAGCCTTGATCGTTTTAAATTTTGGTAAACACAATAAGCATTTAAATGTTAAACTATTTCCCTCCCTTGTTATTTGTTCATAAAATTTTGAAATGACTCGCCACAATAAAAACATAATAAAATTAAAATTAAAAAGTAAAAAATTAAAATACTGCTACACTAGACCTAACTCACTATTAACAATCACTAACCCACTAAATAAAATATAAACTGTTAATCACTATAACAGGGCAAAACAATTAAACAACTTATACAAAATTAACAAAACTATCCAACTGTAATAATGGCATGCGTATACCCAAGGGCTAATTGAATGACACTGATACTGATGGGTGTGTTAACGGCGTTGTTTTGTTTGTTTACGTTACCTTTAGCTAATAGCCCAGGTATAGATAAAATCATATAGGATGGCG
This sequence comes from Philaenus spumarius, assembly GCA_018207615.1. Lineage (NCBI taxonomy): Eukaryota > Metazoa > Arthropoda > Insecta > Hemiptera > Aphrophoridae > Philaenus > Philaenus spumarius. Next base: position 155,108 of record JAGFPH010003053.1, read on the forward strand.
CGTAGGGCGGGTAGTGCGAGTGAGACAGAGTACCTATCCCACCACACTTCCCCTCCTAAGTTTAGGCGGAGCATTGTACAGTCAACCCTAGTTATGTCGGCTTACAGTATTTACTTTATGTTATCGAGACATTTGAAATAAAACATGTACTAAACAGGCTTAAAATACGATTTAAATTAAAGGATATTTTATAACTTATAAAGTAGTTTATTATAAATTTACTATAGATATAAGTAAATAGAAAAATAGTATATATTTACATTACATTAAATAATTTACTGTCCAACTCTTCAAGTAGTTTCTTATGAATTTAGTATAGACATAAAAAAAACAATATATTTACATTACATTAAATTATTAACTGTCCCTCTCTTCAATTCAGTTAATTATTATAAATTAACTATAGATATAAGAAAAAGGAAAAAAAACAATATGTTTACATTAGGCTATTACCTGATAATATTGGTTGCGCTTATTTGCAAGCGATTTGTGGACAAACCAAACATCTGACTCAAAAATGTTAGAAATAAAATATGTAGATCAACTAATTTTCTACAACTTTGCCGCTGGAAGTTTCTTTCTGCCCTAAAAATATAAAAAGTTTACGCTTTACTACTTTTTTATGTCCCGATTAAAAAAATCGAAGTATTTCTTATTGTATAAATTCCGAACATTTACTAAACTGGAAGATATTTATACTGTTAGTTGCAACATATCACGCAGATTACAAATATATAAAATTTGTCCTATTTAAATAATCCTAGTACTGTGCAGAAGCTTGTAATTGAAAGTGCGTCCAATACAAAAAATTGTTCGGCGGCCCTCTAGTCGATGGTTTTGACACAGACTGTATTTTTCTTACAAAACATCAAAGACTGGTGTTGTAGGGAGAAGGGCATTACTGCTTCTGCGCAAACCACGCGCCATCCTAAATGGTACTACCTATACCTTATACACCCCACCCTCTTATAGTTATATCTTTCTTTAGACACCCCACCCCTTCTGGTCGGCCAATAAGCAATAAATAACCCAAACTAAGGAATATTGAATGTTGTCGCGTCAGGCCCACCCACCCGGTCGGCATTTCCATTGTGACAAATCTTTCCGGGCATCCGCCAAATTAATTAACTGACGTTAGTTTTAATCGTTAACCAATATTTTAACGATTAAGATTTAAAATTTAATCAGTTTTAAAACTAACGATTAAGTTAAAAGTTACCCATATTTTTAACGATTAATTTTAATCGATAATTTTTTTAATCGTTAATCCTAAGTCTGCATATTACCCATAGTTAAAAGTCATGGACTAAAATAATATTTTATACGTATATCTCGTTACTTATAGTCGTCAGGAATTTAACAAGTTATCGAAAATGCTAAGTAAAAACACACAATGTAAATAAGTATTATAACTTAAATTAAAACTAACAATTCCAATATCTCTACAAAAACGTAACTTATTTATTTATTTTATAACGACAAATATATTCCTAGAATTACAATCTACTGCTTTACGTGAATGATATCGCTGCGTAATCTACCTCCCGTAGTAATCTCTACCTCGTAATTCAATGGTGTTAATTTTCTTAATATTCTAAACGGATCAATAAATTTTTTCATGAGTATTCTTTTTAGCAAAATCCTTAACTAATACTAAGTCTCCTGCCTGGTACTCCCGCTCTACGTGCGTTTCATCATGTCGATCACATTATTATCCTTGTGTACGCTGCATTATTAAATGTCCTTTCGTACTTTGTGAATTGTTTTGATTGATTCAAGAACATCTTGGTCCGGAATTCTTTGTACCAATCCTTGTAACAGATAGAATGGCGAGTGACCCGTCGATTCATGCTTACTGAAGTTGTTGTAACAATTCAATATTTCCCTAATTTTATAAATACATCAACCAAACTATAGATACATATTAAAGCAAGAGAGAGATAGAAAATCAACTAAGGAATTTAATTCATTATCGACATCCCAAAGTCAACACGCCCGACATCTAGCGACAACTATGCGCAACACTGTAAGACAACAAATATTCATAACTAAATCACGACTTTCAACCCGATTTTATTAAAATTAAAATACTTAGCGAACTTCTTCACCTATACTTTCTATATCAAAACTATTCAAAATTAAATCATTCATCCATGAAAATTATAATATTTACGCAATACGGAATTATACGGCGAAGTTTTACTTTAAAAGTCAGTAAGAGACTAGACCGATACGCCTATAAATCGACCGGAACACGGCAGAATAATTTCGATAACAAGTAATATACGTTCTTATTAGAAAATTCAATAGGATTAGCGAAACGAACCAACCTTTTTACATTTCAAATGTCTTTGGTCGAAATCTAAAATATACACCGCTACGCCAGTAGAAATATAAAACCTCAGCCAAGACCGATCAAAATCTAATTTCCCACAGACATATTGCTTACGTAAGTCACGCCAACGAACGCTGTCGCGCATGTGATTGGTCCATGCATTTTGTTACCAAATTGGATTTATGTTAAGAAGAAGAAGTATACATTTTAGAAATTATATAATATTTGTAATAAGGAGTTATTTAAGTGTTTTTTTTTCTGTAATTTAACTTTTAAAATCATATTAATTTTAATATGTCACATCACTATATGTCAAAACAAGCCAATACAGCCAAACAAAGACATTATTCCACAAAATAACACTTCACAACTCCCAAACACATAACACAAATACAAATCCAAGAAGATATGTTGATGTACCAGGCCTTAAGATCCATTTCCTGAAAAGGTCAGGAGCAAAAAGAAACCAAAGTTTAGTTGTTGAGTTAACTTCAGTACTGAGCAGTTGATAGAAATTTTTGCTGGTGAACTTTTGGACCGAAGAAACCAAATTTGAACTGTTATTTCAATAGTAATTGTGTATGTTACCTTTTTAAACCTAATAAGTATAGTGTAGTGAATTTTATTATTACAATTACTAAAATGTTACCATAATTGAAGATACTGTTACCTGGGTGAGAACTTTCCAATTATAACTACATTAAGTACCATTTCATCATCAAAGCTTAATACACCTAAGGGATAAATATCTCTATTTGTTCCAGTTACTACTATAACTAATAACTATATATTCATTTCCAATTTTATAGAGAACTTGTTGTGAACTTTAAAAGAAAACTAATTTAACTTCAGTGTTTCCCTATAACAATACACTTTACCTATCAGTATTCACACTGAACAATTTCTTATCATTATTGCTTTTTTAATTTCTAATCTTATGTATATTCATTTTAATATTGTGTGTAAATAATTTGTTTCATTATAATTGGGAAAAAGTCGGCACTAACCCTCCCGAGAAAGACTCTTGTGTCTCTAAAGACTTAGATAATAAAATCTTTTATCTTATTAATTTTTTCTTATTCTGATTTACTAATATCACAAATAAAATTGTAAAATAATATAATTTTAAAATATAAGTTGTATCTATCAATCAATTAAAACTATTATTATTAAATTGTAACCTTTGTCGACAATTTATTTCTCTATTGTTCCCCGAGTTAATAAGATATTAATATCAACCATATTCAAACCATAAATAGAGAGGCAATTAATAGTAATTGTTTTCTTGATAATATCAATTCAAGAACTAAATTTAAAGATCTCAAGTGAGTTTTATAAAGAGAAAATAATCTTATAAAACAAATTTTATCTATAGTTCTAGCTATAGAGTAGGTATTTTGAATTAATTTATTTTCTTGTATGAATCTTTTGTGTTACATTGTAATTTAACACCTTGAAAGTGAGGCTTTTAATAAACTTCTGTTCAAAGAGATTTTTATTTTATAATGTATTATTGTATTGTACGCCAAAGTAACCAGCTTTATATATTTGTGCCAATCACTCTGACTCTCATTTACATAAAATCTTAACATTGATATTAAGGTTGAGTTATACCTCTCCGTTATCCCTTTACTTTGAGGCCTGTAAGCTGTAGAAGTTCACTGTTGTATTCCTAAAGCATTATAAAGTTATATAGAGTTTATTGTGTTGCCTTGGACTGTTTATTATATCATTATAATTACCTTATATTAATAGACTTCAGTCCGTAATTGTAGAATATAGCTACAGCGCTGTTTCGCTGAACACTGTCGGCTTCGTCAGGCTTGTACTAACACATCCACGAACGCATAACACTAACACACACAAAATCAGAGTAAAACTCGTTGTATAAATTTAATAAAAATGATAACCTCTGTCCACATCTAGTGTCCTACCTGCAGCTGGACATGAACGACATAATAATGTGGCCACAAACATTTTTATTAAATTTATACAACGAGTTTTACTCCGATTTTGTGTGTGTTAGTGTTATATGTTCGTGTACGTGTTAATACATGCCTGACGAAGCCGACAGTGTTCGGCGAAACAGCGCTGTAGCTATTCTACAATTACGGACTGAAGACTACTAATATAAGGTAATTATAACGACATTATAAAGTTGTTTCAAAGCGTCAGCAACAAAGTGTGAACCTCTGTTTGAATTTTATGAGGGAGTCCATAATTTGATAATATGTCTTCCAGGACAATCTTAGCTGTTGTATGTGCATGCGCCTTTTCCGTTTCCTTGACTATCGCGTATCTCGTGTTACTGTCAGTGGCCATCAAAATATATAATTTTTTATTAGCTCCGGGCCTAAGTAGTCTAACACCAATTTCGAAAATGGACGTATTCGGGGAATGATAGGCTGCAATAACCCAGCTGGTTTCTGTCGAGAAGGTTTCATGATTTGGCAAGCATGACATGCCTTACATATGCTACCACGTCTGCTGTCATAGACTTCCAAAAGTATTTTTGTTTTATTTTTGATAATTTCTTGGCCATGCCTGCATGAGCGCCAGCTGTTAAAGTGTCACGATACAAGTGCAATATTTCGCTGACTAACGAGTTCGGTATAGTAAGCAATTTTCTTCACTCTCCATTCACGTAAAACTTGTAGTACAATATGCCTTCGTCTATCGTGCACACTCTAGATTGTCTGTAAGCAGTTTTTGTTGCTTGAATCGGATCCGCTATCGCCTGTCTAATATTAAATAAGTACTCATCTTCTAGCTGCAGTTTTTCTATATTTAATTTTTTTATATTATTAATAGAGAACTCCTCTTGTACTTCTGGAATTTCAAACTCATCTTCATTTGGATATCTACTTAGGAAATCGGGGACTTTCATTGCTGATCCAGGCTTTTGTTTTACAACGAAATCATATTCAACCAACTTTAACGCCAATCTGTTTAACCTTGAACTTACACTCTTGATATTTTTATAATACTGTAAGCTTGCATGATCATTGTATACAGTAAAATGCCGTCCATATAGGAATGGACGAAAATGAGTAACTGTGTATACTGCACTTAATAACTCAATTTCTGATACTGTCCAACGACTTTCCGTATCCTTTAGCTTCCTACTGACTTAAGCAATGGGTCTAAGAGTACCGTCATTCTGATATTGGGATAATACACCCCCAACACCTACCCTACTCGCATCACAAAATATCACAGTTTCGCTATCCTCGCTGTAGTTCGACAATACAGGTTTTGATATTAGAGCCTCCTTTAATTTTGAAAATGAGTTCATGTGTTCTTGTGTCCACGTAAAGCATTTTCCTTCTGCAAATTCCTTCTTTGTTAGATCAGTCAATGGTCTGGCTATATCACTGAATCGGTGAATAAACCGCCTATAGTATGATGCAGCTCCAAGAAAACTCCTTACTTCTTTGGTTTTTGTTGGTACAGGAAAATCACGAATTGCCACAATATTTTTTTCCATGGGTTTTATGCCTTCCTCGGGAATTGTGTGTCCCAGTACATCTATATTTTTTTTAGAAGAAATGACATTTTGATGTTTTTAGTTTTAGCTTTGCAGACTCTAACCGCTTAAAAACTTTTCCCAACGACATCAATTGCTCCTCAAATGTTGTCCCATAGGCTACTAAATCGTCTACATAAATGACCATCCCATGGTACAATAATCCGGCAAATAACTTCTTTAGAATGAACTTCTACTAGTCTTCAAACCCATTGATAAACGTGTATATTAGTACAACCCTTTATGAGTAATGAAGCTAGTGTATTTCCTATCCTCTGGTCTTCTTTAGCTGCTGGAAAAATGCTTGGTTAATGTCCATAGATGAAAATAATTTGGAAGTCCCTAATGTATCAAAAATTGTGTCCGCTCTCGGCAACGGAAACCTATCTGGTTCTAAATTTTCATTTAACTTGCGATAGTCTACCACCATTCTCCATTTGTCTCCAGGCTTCTTTACCAAAAACGCTGGTGCCGCAAATGGACTTTGAGAGTCCTTAATCACTCCTGCTTCTTTCAATTCATCCACCTGTTTGTCCAGCTCCACTCTTTCTGTCATACTTAGTCTGGATGGTGGTAATACGATGGGTTCATATGAAATCATTTTTATCTCATAAGATGGCATATCCGCTTCCTCCAAATCTGCAGGTCCCCTCGCAAAAAGATAAACATATTTTTCCCCGAGTCTTCTCGCTCTTGTAAAATCTTGAGGCGACAATTCTAAATTTATGTAAATTTTTCACCTCCTAGATCGTATAAAGCTCATTATAATCATCCGTCGAACACCCTGCTCCAATATTTAACACATCAAAATTATGATCTTTTGTTATTGAGCCCTCATCATCTGTGCTATTAAAAATATTTTTTGTCGATTCACTTTGTACAATGTGTCCCAACTTCGTTGAATGTAAAATATGACTAGATGTAGATTTTGGGTTAGTTAATATTAGTTTTACAAGTGTGCTTCAACTCGTCGCACAGACATAAAGTCCTCTCTGAACTGACATCTCGTTGCTCTCGAGAAAACGGTAACCAAGCCCATGTTCGTCAGTTCTTTTCTCTAATTCAAGACTTGAATGTGGTTTTATTATAGTGTCCGTCTTGGAATATATGTTAACCCCGTTTGCTATAGTAGTTTCTTTATGAGTTAGATTATCCATCACATATTCGTTTAGCCAACCCCTATCTATCTTAATACTATGCCTAGATCCATTGGTGTTTATTGCCACAATTTTCTTCTCGTAGTCAATTATTGCTTTGTTATTAATTAAAAAGTCATTTCCCAATAATAAGGAACAAAACAGTTGTTTTACTAAGTATACTGTTTGTCTGTAAAACACCCCCTGTATTAAAAATTCAATTTCAACCTTTCCCTCTACTTGCATAGGTGTCATGTCTGCAGACGTAAGTGCCATATTACAGCTCTGTAATACCATCTGGCTGGTTTTGTAATCTGATTTTAAACAAGAGGTATTACAACCTGTATCTAATATTATAGCTATTTAATTTTCTTGAAAAATCCCTGGTACATTTAAAGCAATATCCGAAATTTTTCCGATGACGGAATTATTTTTACAGATGTTTTTATTGTCACAAAAGCAACTGACAGCACTCCCTGATCTAGGTGAATATGTTGACCGCTTATCTAACTTAGCATATCACATTCGTAGCGTTCATTCATTGTAGCGTTTAAATGTCCCTTTGTATCGGCCTGTTTAGATTTATTTTCTTGTTTCTTAAAAATAACTGTTTTAAGATTGTGTTTATCAGTTATATTTTATGAATAAGCTCTGTGAAATTCTTTCAAAAACCTAATATGCTCCCTCTGAGCTTCTCGCTGTGTGAGCCTATCCCATCTGTTATCTAGCCTTAATTTACAACCATTTATAACTTGGTTCCTGTTATGATTGCCTACAAGATTTATTTCGTGTTTCCGATATTCGTTTTGCCTTCCAGAGCACTTATATTGTACTCCAGGTGTTACTAGATTTTTGGATACCATATCTAATTCTACAATCTCGAGTAAAATGCCCCTCTCTGTTACAAATAAATCATCTTTTTGTGTAAGATGGGCGGGATGTAAAACGTCACGCCAACTCCAGGAAATTAAAACTACAGCAATTAGTGAAATGTAATTAATTAAACTTTGGATAATTTAAAAACTTAAACTTAATAATAAATAAACTAATTGTCCGTAAACAGGAAAAATAATATAAAAATTTTAAGTAAAGAAATCATCGAGTTATGAGGAAAATGTAAAGTGAGGGAAGTTTACATGCCAAAATGGCAACAGTTTATTCTATCAAAGGGAGGACCAAAAAAGTCGGTGAACACTTTGTCAGTCTAAGATGAATTAGCGGACTGGATCCACCCTTCTCTACAGTACCGTCGAGGATGAACTAGCGTACTCTCTCCACGCATTTTTATAGTAAAGTTTTAGTAGAACTTGCATGCTGCCTATACGCATTTTTACTAGATAGTCTACAGTAATGTATTAGCCTCAAAAATTATTATTTTTCGTAAACTTATTAAATGTTAAAGTCAAGATAAGCAGTCAACGATAAAAGGAATTAACGGCTAAATGAAATTATTAAAGTAACCGATAACACAATAGAATCGGTTGTCGACATCAGGATCTTCAAGGACTTCGCCATCAATAGGAGGAAACAAGTTGTACAGCAAGACTGAGAGTGCAGGGTGCCAGCGACTGCAGAATAGAAGACTCCAGGACTCCTACATAACAGGACTTCCCTAAAGGAATCTAGACGTGCCAGGACTGGGCCAACATCTTGAGTCTACAACAGTACCTAGTACTTAGGAACACCTAGTAGCAACGCTATATATAAAAAATAATCTCGCTCAAGGTATAGTCAATGACATCCTATTTAAATTAATACACATTGCAGCATGGCATTTTAATTTTGTTTATAAAATAATTTGGGAAAATATGAATTGCAAAACTTAACTTCATAAAAATCTATCTCTCACAACTGTCTACGTTTTAAAGTCAATCAAATAATATTGTATATATATATAAATTCTTAAGGTCAGTTATAAGAAGCATTTTTATTTTAGGTTTTTAATTTGTGTAAGGTAATAATTAACATGTACGATTTTTAAACATTATTAAATTTTATAAGAAATAATATATTTCTTAAACCACAAAAAAATCTTTTCATTTAGAGTATAGGTCCTGAATTTGCCGACAATCACATTTTATTAGTGTTAACATTAGTTTAGAATATAAGTTGCTTTAAATAAGGTATACAGTTCTCCAAACGGCACGATCCTGAAAGGAGTCGAGGCTCAAATAAGTAAAATTCATAGTACAATTCTTTTAAAATTATTAAATAAGGAATATTATTCCAAGAGTAGTATTTCTTGCGAGAACATCCACTTTATCACACCCTTAGAAGGCAGAGTTAGCCGATAGGGTAAAAATCTCTTAATTAAATTAAAATACATATTGTAGAGGGTTGAGGAGAGGATGGTCGGTTCGTCACACATTGTAAAGAGTTTGTTTTTACTTGAAGTGATTCAAGTAACCTTAAAGTACACATGCAAAGGCGACTTAATGTACAAATATTATCAGTGCAAAGATTGTGATCAATTAACCGTAATCAACACATGAGAAGGCATAATAGAGATAAACAATGGCAATGTAAAGAATGTGATTATGCTGGCAGTAATTTTATTATTATTATTGAGTTTTATATAAGTTAATTATCTTGTGTAGAGTAAGTAATTATTTTGGAACTGAAGTATTAAAGATTTAATTTATTTTACTTAAACATAATTGATCAATTTTGAAATTATGACCAAATCAGTAAATTAAATAATTTGAGTTTATGTGGTTTCTAGTTAGTTGAAAATATAGTTTACTACTCAAACAATAATCTAAATAAACGACAAGTGTTAATAAATGATATTTTGACAACATCAATTTGATATACTTTAAAGTATAATTTACTAATATCTTTGTAATTTGATCTAATATGTACATTTATAAAATAATATTTTTTGTAAGTAAAATACAAATTGTTCTCTTATTATAACATATGTAATACATTTCTTAAACCTTGATCATTGTTTTATCCCAGTTCAACCAGGTTTTGATAAATTAATGTAAAAGTGTGTAAAACATTGCAAGCCAGAGAAACTGTTTATATCTCGTCAGCTTATAAGTGAGCAAACCACCGTTTGCTTTACTTCCGCCCTCCTTACTTTGATCAACTTTTTGACGGTAAAAATAAGGACATTCATGCAGGGGGGGTTATGGAATACACCCAGGAAAACGGGATGTCCGCCAGAAATTTTTTGAAAAATCGGGTGATTAGAACGTGTGTTTAGCTTTTTAAAAAAGGTGATTTGCACATAACATGTGGTACATATAGGCAAATTAATTGGTAAAATATTGATTTCATTTGTATGCTTACTACTAAATCTATACAAGCGTTTAAAAGGAACATAGTTTAATAAAATTGTTTAGTACAAAAGTTTTAACTAAAGTTATGAAATTATTATAAATTAATTGAATTATATTTCTATGTCCAAACAATCCTTATTATTATGCAGATTACCGGTTTTGGTGAAAATAACCCACCACCACCAGGATCAT